>JANITX010000010.1:11465462-11482565 GCA_027564395.1 Erythroxylum ulei | reverse complement strand
CACTGAAGTTTGATGTGGATTAGGGGTCGGGATCAGATTGCACCTGCATATGTCCTCATTGATTTTATCTTTGATTTGTATTCCGCAAAATTGTACAAAGTGTTTGTAAATGATTCGGTAATGAAATGATATTCTTTAAACACCTTTTGTGTTCTAAGCAGCCTTACGGTTTTTTCGGGGTTGAAAAGGTCCAAAAAATCCCTCGAAACTTAACGGTTTTTAGTGTCTGCGCATCTGCCCAACGTAGGTCACAATCGTGGCCTTGCATGCCACAATCATGGGTCACATTCGAGCCTTCTATCATGGCTTGCTTGCCATGATCGTGACATTCGTGGGCCAACTCCAGTGCTTTTGTCACAATCGTGCCTATTGTGCTATGATCATGGGTCATTGTTTCGACCTAAATGTCTCCAAAACTTCTCCGTTCTTCGATGTTGACCCTGAAACACTAACAAACACATTAAGGTAGCTCAAAAACATAATAATTAAGCTCAAAGCTTATACTAACCCATAAAATACTTTAAACACAAATAATTAACAAACTAATACAATTCTAACTTAAACACATACTAAATGATCAAAATAATGAATAAAAACATATTAAACTATGTCCTAAAACACGATGCAATTTATACTTATCAATGTGTTGCTAAACGTCTATGAATATGAATTATTTAATTACAGAATTAAAGTTGAATTAAAATGGTTTAATTTATATAATTTTAAATATGATTTAAGGTTATAGCTTATATTCATTCCCAACATATTCAAGAGCCTAATAGGTCACATACAAAGATCGATTTGAAGAGATAAGGTGCCTTAATTAAGTTGGACATGATTATTAAGTTTGATAAACTTTACAATTAATATGAAATATTTAATAAATAACAATATTAGATATTGGATCTTACTTGGTTCCAATTGGTATTTAATTAGAATTAAGTGTAATTTTAGAGAAGGTTAGGCAAGAAATGTTAGCTCCCTAATTGTAGAGTTTTTTTTTAACATATTATATGGATAGTGTTAGAGGATGGATGCTTATACAACTAATAGTTGAGATAAACTAATTTAAAAAATAGTTAAAGAAAAAGATTAAATTTTAAAATAAAGTAAGAATTATTATTCATGTTTAATTATATTTTATGTGTTTATATTATAAATTTCAAAATAATTTTAACTTTTAGGATATCAAATTAAAAAATTCATCCTTATTCTATTGCACGCCCATCTCTATTTTTCATCATCATTTTCTTTTTTATTTCTTAGACAGAGCAATCTATAAATTAGCTTTTTCTTAAGTAACTAACTAAATAAAAGTATTTATTTTTATATTTTCTTGTCTTCTTTCTTTTTAATTCTTACAAAGGAAGAGAGTAAATTGATAAACATAATATGCTATAAAATGACATTTCATAAAATCGTCGGCGTTATTGGTCACTTAACTAAAGTACAATTGCTTTTACTGGACCAGTAACATTCTTAATTAAAACTCACTGTCGTTTAAGGTAAAAATGTCTCAAGTGCTCCCGAACGATCAGCCTGTGCGTGCCTCTACTGGCTAATATCCTCTTTTCCAAATATCTGGACTCTTCCTTTTTGACACGTTTCTCTTACCTCCTTTCTTTCCTCTTATAAATACCCTTTGCCAGTATTCTTTACAATTTCTCGGCCCTTTTAGTTTTAGGGGTTCTTTTATTCTTTTTCTTTTTTTTTTAATTTCAGGCCTGGAGAACACACAATCTCAATAACTTAAAGAGAGAGAGAGAGAGAGAGAGACCCCTCACAACAAAAAGGCGAGACATTCAACAAAACCCACATTAAGAAAACAAGCGGATTTTTCATTTTTGAGATTTGATGATAGAAGATCTGAAAAACACACAAAGAAACCCATTTTAATACATTTCAAAGATTAGCAGACAGGTAGGAGGGAGATCTAGCGATTAAGAAGTTTGAAAACTTTTCCCATTTCTTCTTCAAATGTTTTTTCCTTGTGATTTTGCTCGCATTGCCTACTTTGTACCTAAACTAAAAGAATATAAATATCTGTAAGCCCATAATCTCCCTTTGTTTCTCTGAAACATCGTCTGTTTTTGCCATTAAAGCTCTTGCTTTTGTTTATAAAGCACTTCCTTTTCTCTCTTAACTAGCTTTTTGACTGATGAATTTCTCTACTGATGGCTTGAAATGTTGGAATTTGGGGTTTTTGTTAAGTGGATTGTGTGCTTAACCTAGGTTTTGTTGCTTTGTTCTATTTTAGGGTTTCATCGGATCGTCAGTGGAACCAACCCTAATTGTGGTTTTTGATGGGTTAGGGTTATGATCAGAAAGATATAGATATCCTTTACGGGAAACTGGGGATTGGATGGTATACTTTGTTTTCCGTTACTATTTGTATCTGTCAGAAGTTTTGCTGTTGGGATCAGCAGCTGTGATTCTAAAGTCTGCGCCTTGAATCTGCAACAAGAGATTTTTGTGAATTTTCCTTGGAACAAATCCTGAGACCCTTGGAATTTTCGAATAAAACAAGTTTATGGGTCTGTGCAGTTTTCGGATTTTGAGTTACTGATTCCTGTGTTTAACGGAAGCTTCTGATATTGGTTTAAATGATGGGCAGGTTATGATTTCCCTAGTGTCCTAGTAGTCAACAAGCAAGATCAAACTGTTCTGGAGCCTCACAAGATATTTTCCATGGAATTTGCTTGATTGGATTACTATTTATCTGGACATTTTAGAAGTTAGTTCATTTTCTGGTACAGTAAGATCGAGCATTAAGGGTTTCCACGTCGTCCTGTTCTGATTCAAGTTCTAGCTGGGATTCTGAAAGTGCTGAATCTCATCTCTGATAAGGGGATTTTGGTTAGGGAGGTGATATTGGAAAATCATGGAGTAATTTCCAAGCTGGAAATGACTGCGGGGACATGGTGCATGGACAGGAGGATAGCTGTTGCTCTGTTCCTCTACTGGAACATCAGTGCAGGAAACTAAGAGAAGCTTTTTGCTTTGTGGACCTATCCCACTTTTCTGTTTCTAAGATCACGTGCAATGTCTCGCTGCTTTCCATTTCCGCCTCCAGGATATGAAAAGAAGGCTACGATTGATGATACTGACTTGTTAGCAAAGGTTGAAATATCTTCCTTTAGTAAATTGCTATTGCTAGCTTGACTTACGCAGAACTTTGCTTTGACCTAATGTTGAACTTTGCACTATAATTTCTCTGACTGTTCTAAATTTCTTTATCAATTTAACACGTGAGCTGCTCATCATTTAAGGCATTCAGATGTGAGAAAAGAGAAGATCCTTTTGGTTTATACGTAATTAATTTTCGGGGTGGAATTATACAGAACTGGAAAGATACCAGTGTTAGGGCATTCATTGTGAACAAAGAAATACCATTTCAGAGTTGAGGATGGCTTGTTAACTAGACTGATGACTTTATGCTTGTAATGTATTTACCAAAGTTTCTAGTTATGTATGAAAGCCATCAAAACTCTACTATGCTATGTGACACAAGAATGAGATGGATGAAATCAAAAGAGGAAAAAAATGTGCGGTTCAAATTATCATTTAGAGTTATTTTGGAATATGATGTGGCATATAATTTGGCACCATAACTGCTTGCTTTTTGCAGACTATATATGTGCAACATTTCTTATATTACTAGTTACTAACATTCTCCTTACTGATGAATAAAACTTAGGGCAGCAACCTTTCCTATACAGAGTGCAAGGAGTAGCTTGACACATCTCTGAAACAGATTTTGCATAGAACTTGTAACTATTTGGCTTGCCAGTGGAGAAAGAGAAGTGTATTTTATCATGCATTATTACCATGTTCAGGAGCTTAGTTTTATTTCTCCTTTGAAGTTTGAAGAGGATATACACACTTGATTTTTGCATTGGATCTCTTCAAATTTGCAGGACCTGACGTTCACTTGAAATTTCATTGAGATTTATGTACTTGACATGTCTGGGGGTATTGGGGGTTGCGTTAATCTAATTTAGGTTTCACAAGGTTCATGGATGCTTGCTACTTTTTCTTTTAATTAAAATTGCTCTACTCTACCTATATATGCTTGGCACAAGTTGTATCGTTGCTGTATATGCAGTGTAGTTGGGAAAAGCAGAAGCTAAGTACTGTAAACTTGAATACTTAAAACATTAGTAGTTATTCGGATGATTGTCATCATGGTAGACTTCTTCCTTTAATTTCCAGATCTCAAGGAAGTGGAGGACATGAATATTTTCTCACACCTAAAGTATTTGCCCCTTTGCATACCATGTGAATTTAATTTGCTGATTACAGATATCATTAGTGCTAGGCGGCTGTTAGGAATTTGAAATGGCTATTGATAATCCAAATTAAGAGCCCGTTTTATCTATTATGTGAAATATCTCTAAATGTAGTTATAAATCATTGTTATATAAGGACATATATGTCTTGAATAAGCTGCACCTGTGCTTGAATAAAGTTATTCTGTTTAGCTTTTCTGCCTCAGTAGTACCAGCAGTATGGTAATTCATAGTTAGAATTGAGTTTCTGCTTGCTCGTTGAAAACTCTGCTTGGTAAACTAAGAAATGTCTTTAGTTGAGGAATTGCACAAAGTAATTCGCTCAAGATAACTTTTCTAGATTGTTTGCAGATAGGATTTCCAGGGATATAGATGGTAAAGACATTAGTTTATCAATAAATAATAATCCTGTGAGAAAATATACTTTGATTTTGGTTTTGTAAACTTTTCTAGATTGTTAGTAGATATGATTTCCAGGGATTTAGATAGTAAAGACATTAGTTTATCAATAAATAATAATCCTTCGAGAAAATATATTTTGATATTGTTTTTTTGTGAACTAAATATTATAATTTTAATCAAAAAGTCTGTTTCTCTGTGTAGCATCAGCACAAAATTTCATCCCTCTAATTGATATGGGGTTGATTTGGTGTAGTTAATTTTAGTTGTCTGGTTGATTTGGTGTAGTTCATTTTAGTTGTCTGGATGCATACACTTTATCTTACATTTGAAGTCTATTAGAAAAACCCAACATTATAGTTGAAGATATCTGAAATGGAGAGGTTACGATAATCACGCCATTTGTTGCTTATATGATATAAGTAGGAAATGTATTAATAAGAGTAGCTCTTCGGATGCAGTGACTGATTTGCATAACATGTTCTATGTACTTTTTACGTTCAAATCTGTCCATTGAGCAAACCTACATTTTCTTGGATAAAAAATTGAGTTCATTATGATTCTGGTCATTCCCTGTGTATTAGCTGTACCTAATGAAAAACTTCAAGATACTAGAGCATCCATTGATGCCTTCCTGATTGTGGACTTAATTTCTCTAATATTGTATTTCTGCATTTGTTCTTATGGTCTTCAAGACCTGTTAGTAAAGAAATTTTTCTAATAGTTTTATTTTGATTTTATGCCATTCCCCGAGTATTAATCAGACTTTGCACAATAGTTCAAGATTCTCATGGTTTAACTGAAGGCTTGATTGATTCTTTTACGTTTTGACTCTGGCACCTTTTTGTTAATTAGCTTTAGCTTAATATTATGAGATTTTGTGTAATGAGAAGATAATAGATGAGAGATGTCCTCTGTTGCTTATGAGACCTATACTTTAGATCACCCTGTTCTGCAATACTTTGTATTGAATTTATTTGCTTTTCTATGATACGAGATGGGTCCACATGTGTCATATAAGTTAAATGTCCTATCGGACACAATGGAAGTTCATTTAATGCTTCGTTTTTAATTTATAAAATTTCCCCTTTATATTCTAATCACTCTTATGGATTTCGTTGTATCCATTTATTAGCTCTCGTCTCTTGTGAAAGAAGGTTTAAAGTGTGTGAACTTAGCTTAATTTTCTTGACTCCATGTCTAATCATGGGAGCTATATAAAGTGGTGAAATACTCAACAGATTAAACTGCTGTGTGAAAAGCAATGGGGCTTCTGGCTTGTCTTCTCACAGTTATTAAACAGATTTTCCCCATTGCTTCAGTTAATATGTGGATTCCAACAATTATTTTAATTCTTTTTCCTTTTAAAACACCATGAAGACAATGCATAATTTTTTTCGAACTTGTTTTCTTTGAGATCTAGGTGTTTTCACTATTGCATACACTGGTATATATTTGAACTTGGGATTTAGACCAAATATTGTTGACTTGTGGCTAAGAAATCTATTTTAGCTTGCATATTATTTTTAGTTTGAGCATACTTTTGGCATGTACACATGCTGCCGGCACAATTGCTACCATCCAATTCCTAGTCTCTGAATAATTCTGTTTGTTCTGTCTCTAATTAGAATATAATTTACAGGAGAAGCTCAAGGAGAAAAAACACAAAAAGGATAGGAAAGAGAAGGAGAAAAAAGAGGCTAAAGAGAAAAAGGAAAAAGATAGAAGCAAAGAAAAACATAAGGAAAAGAAAGACCGAAAAGAGAAGCACAAAGACAAGGATAAGGACAGGGATAAAGAGAAGAAGCAGGTTTCTGATGAGAAAAGATTTGAAGGACAGCCAGAGTTTCACAATGGAAGGAAGTTCAGTTTTAATAGCCTGCCTGAGAAAGAGATCAATGATTCGAAGTGTGTACAGGAGTTGGCCAAAAGAATTAGGGAGGAAGATGGAGCGTCAGGTAGTCAAATGGTTCAGAAGATCGCTGCACCAGAGCAACAGAGTCCTGAGGTGCAAGGAAAGGCAGTGGATAACCTTGCTTACTATCAAAATGAGGAACAACAAAAGATTAAGGGTAAGAATGAAGATTGTAAGAAGCTCAATGGAAAAAGAAACCTCATTGATGCAAGGGGTATGGAAAAAAGATTTGGTCCAAGTTTTCCAGGTGCAGGTCCAGAAAGAATTGAAGGAATTACTAAATTGGTGGAGAGGAATGACACTGAGAAGGCTATTGACGGGAAGGAGAAAACCAAACACAAAGAACATAATAATAAAGGTGACAAATACAAACTCAGAGACCATGAGAAAGATCAGAAATCAAAGAATAAAGAACGAGAAAAGGAGAAGAAAAAGAAGGAGAAAAAGAAGGAGGTGAATGAATCAACAAAAGATCAGCCTAAATTAAAAATTCAGAGCCCTCAGTTGAAAGAAAGTAGTAAGGACTCACTGGACTTTCGGATTCCTCAATTCTCAGATGCTGCTAGGTTGGACAGCATGAATTCTCATGTGGAGGGAAATTTTGGGAAGCGAAAGGAGGTTGAGATCAACGGATATGTACCTGGTGAGTTCTTTCCTGTTTTCTACCATGGTCACCGTGCAGCACCTCTACTTCTGTGTGTTGATTGGAACTTATGGTAGATGTGTGCGACTAATTGTGGTAATAGATGTATATTGTAGTTAGATGGTGCAGTTTTAAGTACCTTATTTGGTGAATGAGTAACGGTATGTGATTCCACTTCTGAACATTTTTAACTGGATCTTGATGTAGAGCTGTTATTGCAAGCAATAGCAACCTTGTTTTCTTTTCACTGCATTGAGAATGAATCAATTAATGTCTTGCTCCATACTAATTTTCCCTGCTTTAAAATTGTTTGACAGGCAATGGGGACCGTCCTCATAAATTGGCAAGGCATATCTTGTTTTCCAACCTGGTCAATGAAAATGGAAGAAAGTTGGAACCATGCCAAAGTGCTATTCAGTGTGCATCTGAGAAGCAGGTGCTTGTTGACAATCATGGAGTTGATGTTAAGGAGCACAAAATTAATGGTTCCATAGCATCTCTGCAACCCATTGTTTGCAGACCAAGGCACTGTTCTGCTACTATTCCAGCCAAGGAGAACGGTGAAGCATATAAAAAACCACCACATCCTGATTTAAATTATTTGAAGCAAATACTTTCTGTACCTACAATGGATGAATGGCCTGATTGCTGTGACCAGGAATGGCTCTTTAGCGGCAATGTGAAGTCAAAGAAGATAGAGGATAGTTCTTCTGTAACTAAAACATCCCAAATCTGGGCAGAACCTCAACACATAGAGTCTGCAGACATTGTTGCTCTCCCATATGTGATTCCATACTGATATAGGTCTAAGTGGATGCATTTTCCATTTCCAAAATACCTTCATTTGAGTATTATTTCAAGGATCTTCTAGGAGGTGTGCTGGCAACTGGATCTGGACATTATAAGTCTTGTTTCTGCTTCTGTTCTTGGGACGCTACTGGTGTAAATTGGCATTCGAGGTCTCTTTTGCTTGGGGTGTGTTGCCCAAATCATTTTTGTGAAGGTACAGGAGTAGTTCCGATTTCTTTTAGTGGTACCTGATTCTGAGCCCTTGTGCTGGAAGCGATTTATTCTGGCAATAGATTGATGCATAATGCTTACCATCTTTGATACATATTTGAGGACTGTTAGTAGATTAGTAGGGGTTTTTATTGTATCAGAAGTATTGGAAAGGCCCATAGGCTTTTGGAAAAAACACTTACCTAGAAGAGAGATCAATCATAAATTGATAGTGTTGAGATGCTTAGAGATTGAAGTATAGGATATGTTTATGTGCTGCAGTGGCACAAGCAATTTTGATTTGTACAATAACTTAAATATGTACATTAGAAGGCAAAATGATAGAGTCAATCTCATTTCTTCTTAATCTGTATCCATCTCTTGCATCATTTCTTTTTCTGTTTACACATGATATTTAAAATAACATGTCAATGTTGATGATAGAATTCCAAATTTCCAGTCACTCAATTTTATCCAATTACTCAATTTTAAATAGTACATGGGTCCTTAGTAGTCAAGTCTGAACCTCCTGTTTCCACTTGGCCTATCTGTACAAAGGAGATGGACCAGAAACTGGAAGTGTCTTAAACTGCCAAACCTTATGGGACCAAGTTAAACGCATGGCTCGGTACGTTGATAATGCTTGTTTGCTGTCCCTGCTCGTGTCTTAAGTCTGTATCCATAACTTTGTACCAACTATGTTTTGTATGATCTCATCCAAACAATTCTCTGGGTCTCACATATTTGTGTGAATGTGATCGTATAGAATAAGGTTAGTTCAGGATTATGGGTATAGAAAATTTGAATCCCCTTTTTTAGAAATTTTCTCATATAGGTCCAGTATCCTTCAATCAAAATTACCTTATTTACACCAAGTGAAAAGGGTAATTTAGAGTTTAACGCATCTGTAATAATAAAGATTAGATCTTAAATGTTTTAAAATATTCATTGTAAAGCATATTAAATAAATTCTCAATAAAAACAATCAAAATTAAACATAATAGAGATATATTATTTTTAATGTACTTAAAGCATATGAGCGACAATTTCTTGTGGTTTATGTCATCTCTAACCAATATAGTCTCCTCAATAGTCTCTACACCAGGATTCTACATGGGCCAATTCCGGGAACCCTTCATATTTGGATATAGATATGCATTTGAAAAAAGAACACTCTAAATTAAACATTTTTCCAAGAAAGAAGAAGTCCATATTTGAAAATGGAACTTAAATCAAACTGATGCAAGTGTATGAGTGTCTGTTATTTACAAAGTGTTCATTTCCTTAAATATTAATAAGCAAATATTTTATAAATTTAATCTATAATCTTCTCTATAAAGTTTTGCACTCCTAATAACAACATTAACATTTTTCAATGTTCATTTAAATGTATAAAATGTCCTGTAGACTCAAATATTCCTTGCCATTTAAACCCATCTATTTTTGTTGTATATTGACATATATGGATTTATATTATCAACTTAAGCAATAATAATATCTCTTTACTTTCCTTATCACATACTTACTTATCTATTTGAAGGGTACTTGACTTAGCCGTTGGGATCTAAATCCAAGAAGTTTTTGTCTTGTTTTTTAGAAAGAAGCCAAACTATCTCACACCCTAAACACATAAGAACTTGGACTAATAATGTATGGTAAACTCAAAATTATGTATTGACTTCAAATCTAGTTTTGTTAATTATTATATATTATAAGTTACATCATTATGGGATATGTTTTGATATGAGAATTCATATATGGAATTATGTTTAATATTTTCTAATAACTATAAACAAGTTTATAATAGGTTAGTATAGAGGTATAAGGCTATTTTATAATTCAAATTTATTAACAAGGATACAAGTATCTTTAAAAATGTTAACATTAACTATTTTAGTTATAAGCAAATATGTGAGACAAGGAAAGATTCAAGGTACCATCAAGTTGACACTGCTTACTTTAAGGTACTTGATTATAAATTTAGAGAGTCATTAGGAATTATTGAATCAAACCAAAGTTGTATTAAGCTAATAAACCTTATAAAATTTCAAGGGATTATTGATGTGTTTGTAACCCTAATTTAGACACCACAGTCCCTACTCCTAACATATCACCTATAATTGAAGGATTGGAGCACCTTAGGAATAATGGAGATTATATTGATGAATTTGTTACTAAAGAAGTGAAGGCAAAAGCTTATGAACATGTTGAAAAAAATGCTAATGAACATGTTGATGGACAATATGACGAATATGTTCGATGAACCTGATGATGGACATGATGAATATGTTGATGAACATGATGATAAATGTGTACAATATGATTTCCATGTAGAAATTTTGAATGAACCTTAACTATTTTGAAATTAATTCAACTAATTATGGTAATTTTATTGGTAGTGACAAATATCCTAGTGCACAGGACCCAATTGAAGCATTGCAAAGACCAAGTACAAGTATTAGGTATAATTCAACAGGTGTGGCATCATAATGCAGATCGGGCATGGAGTGTAGAAATGTAGAAGAATTTAAGGATTTTTTCGTAGATTATATAGTGTAAACAAGATACAATGTAAGATTGAAAAAGATTGAAAGCAATAGGACTAGGGTTAGGTGTATAGACAGATGCCCATAGGAGTTGCATGTTGGATATGACAAGAACAAAAGGTATTTCAAAGAAAACACGCAAACCTAATCACAGTTGTTTCATAACTACCAAACCAAATTTGATTTACTCTAAGTTCTTGATGAGACATTTTTTGAGATATAATTTTTGAGAAGCTTTGTATATCTACCAAAAAAATGGTTGAAGAGTACAAAGAGAAACTCAATATTATTTTTCAGCTCAAGCATTTGTAAAAAAAAGTAAAGAGGAGATTAAGAAAAGAGAAGGCGACATAAGTTATTAATGAATATGCTAAAATGCAAGGATACATATCAAAGTTGAAGTTAAGTAATTATGGATCAACAATGGAATTATAGTTGGGAAGAAATCTAGATGCATCTTTGTTATAGGTAATGAAAATTACATTTTAAGCAACAACTATAATAATGTTACACATCTTATTATTATTTTTAATCTTTTAGTTGTAGTTCAAAAGAGTATACATTTGTTTTGATATTATAGAAAAATGATAGAGGCATTGGAGACCTATTTTTTAGATATATGACTACTTTTTGAAGATATAGTTTTAAAAACAATTATTGAGTGTAGAAGGGATGGATGGTGATGAGGAATGTATCCATTGGCATGGATATTATGGAGGCAAAAACATTGATTCATAGAGTTGGCTCATGAATATATTAATATTTGATTTGGAATTGGATAGTGGTAACGGACTTATAGTCATATGTGATAAGTAGAAGGTATCTTAAACTTCATATGTTTAGAATTAATTAGATTATATTTTTAAAGATTAACTCATTTTTTTAATTGTTCTAGGGATTGGTCAGATATATAGAGAAGAATTTACAAAATATAACTCATTGAATGCATGCAAGACACATATATCATAGTTGGCATGTGAATTAGAAGGGAAATGACCTTAGAGAGTAGTTTTAGAATCGCTCATGGTTTACCTATATAGAACATTTCAACGATCATATCAAGAGGTTTGTCAAAATAAAGCTCACATGTACTTCTGTTGTGCTTAAATATCTTAAGGAGACAATGATAAGATGTTACTACTCATTTGAATCAAAAAGTCTACTATTTGACACCAACATTAGAGGAATTTTTAATGGGTGGATCTTATTAAATATACAAGGACGAGTAATCCATACTTAAATGATTAGAATCATGATTATGAAGAGGCCTATAGATATAAGATAGTTTGTACATGAATGGAAGTTAGACATTGCACTAATTATAGTGAAAAACTTGAAAAAGAACAAAAAAGAATAGAGAATAGTCTATAATGGAGATGTGGCTTAGGAAGTTACAAAAGGCAATGATAAACATACAATAAGGATTAGTAGACAACAAATTTATAGTTATCAGGTATATGATCTATATGGAATCCTCACAAGTATGTAATAAGTGCAATATATCATTTCAAACTAAAGGTTAAGGCATTTATAAATGATTAATATAAGAATGGTTAGTTCCTCAAGTTATATGATCATAAGTTACAACTTATTAATGGTAAAATTTTTTGGCCTTCAACTGATATAAAGGTGGCACATCCATCAACTAAAAGAGTCATATTAGGGGGGACCTAAAACTGTAAGAAGGAAACGACAAAATGAGCATAAGAAATTGAAAATTATAAATAAATTGTCTTAAAAAAGAAAAGTACAAAATGTAGAAAATGAGACAAGTTTGCTCATAACTCTAGAAAATGTAACAAGGAAGGCTCAACATTACTTACTGAGGCATCTTCACATGTATAAAACTTTATTTGCTAACAATATGAATCATTTACAAACTTTGCTTTACTTTATATGCTTTACTTCATCTATCAAACTCAGATTGTTGTTTTCTTATTATTCTTGTAATGTTTGTTAGGTTATCACTCTAGCATCTTTACAGGTATATAACCTTTAGTCTTTTTTTTTTTTTATCAATTTAGCTTAGTTATAATAATAGATTAATGTGTTTCTTTTAATTAATATATTTTACTGATGCAAATAGATTTGAAGATGCTACAATACATAGTCAAAAAAATTATAATATAAGTTACATACTTGAAATTCGTTTATTACACATTGTAAGGAAAAAAAAGGTTTTTGCGACGGAAAATACCGACAGAAATAAAGCTTTTTTGTTAGGAAACAAATTTGACGATGAAAGGAAACGTCGAAGAAACAACCTTTGGTAAATTTAGTGACAGAAGGTTGTGTATTCGTCGGCAACATTAGAGACAAAATTTTGGATTTCCGTCAGTAAGCTAAAGAAAATTTATCGACAAATTTATAGAATTTCGTCACTACTTTGCTGACGGATTCCCAATATTCCATTGGTAAATATGTCGACAGTAAATCGTATCTTTGTCGCTAAAGTTATCGACAGATATATATGTTTCTGTCACTAAATTTACCGACGGAAACGTTAACCATTGCTAAATTTTTACCGATGAAGTGATATATTTCGTTAGTAACTTACGGACAAATTTATTTATTCCGTTGCTAATTAGCGATGGAATGTTATTTTCCGTCAGTAATGTACTGTTGAAAGTTTAATCCCATTACTAATTAGCGACGAAATATTGTAATTATGTTGGGAAATTTAACTTTGATAAATTTTTGCTTCCATTTCTCACTTCCTACTTGTGATTTCTGTTTATAATCTTATGATTTTTTGTATATTTAATTTATGTAAATAATATAACATTGATTGATAGATATATAGTAAACATTATCCTGATTGTTAATATAATAAAAAATTAAAATGTACACGAATAAGTAATCATTGTAATTAACTGTAAATTAAGAATTTGTACAAAAAATTAAATGTAGCAAAACATCAAATACATTCACTTATGTAGGTGGTGAAAGTGGATGTTCTGACTGCTGTGAGGAGTTATTGTCCTTCCCATTCAATTGATCCATCTCATTACGGAGTTGGACTATGTACTCCATCGACTGTTGCAATTGAGTTGCCAGCCTCTCTACCATGCTCTCAAGCTAGAGGACTCTCTCATTTGATGTGGAACGCTTACTAGATCCAGTGGATATAGAGGATTGCGAATAACATGTATTCGCATATGAACTTAAGCCAAAAATCCTTCCACGGCGGTCCCCACCACCCATTGCATCATGATACATATGACTCTCATCAACAGTTTCAGAGTTCTGAGACTATCGTTCAATGCTTTCTCATATTTGTTCCTATCATTATAATTGTTTATGTTAATAAATGATACTTTTTAAGAATTAATATTAAAGTATATATTTTATGTATTTGAACTTGTTTGCATCGGGTGTTAATGAAGGTCGCACCATCATGCTTCTTAGTGTGAGTGTACAAAAATAGTTGGCGTGATGTAAGCTTCTTGCCCATAGATTTTTCCTGCATCAGAATAAATTGTTATAAGTGAACTACAATTTACAAAAATTTCGACAGAATCTCCTCTATTTTTATGATATATACCCCTATTAGATAAAAAAATTAACTCAACAACACAACCATTAATGGCACTAGACATTTATAACATTATTATTCTCCATAATGCACATATATTTTTATTTTAAATTTCATAAATCAAATTACATTGAAATCAAATTTCATACTTCAAAGTACAAAAATCAGAATATAAGTGTAAAGTTTTGATCCTTACAAGTTGAAGTGCATGCTCCTGGCGGGTTAAAGATCCTCCAGTGTGTACAGGTAGGCTCTCTTCATCTGGTCCTCCACGTCTGTTAGCAGAATTGCCCTCTGAAATGGATATTGCCTTCGGTGATGCCCAATACTGTTGCCAACGACTCCATATTTATTCATATATATATGGTGCTTATACACCATTTTTATGTCTCGAAGCAAGAAAGTCTCTATAACGTGTACGAGTTCACCTCTCCCATACATTATAAATTACTGCATCAAATTTTGGATCGTAAAAAAATTCTTTCTGAAGAAAAAGAAAAACATACAATAAGTACTTATAAATGACAATATTTATCTAATTAGTGTATAAAATTAGATAAAATAAAAAAGATTAAAGAATATATTTTGTGTACCTCAAACTCTTGATAATAAAAATCCTTTGTCAGCTAAGAGACATTCTTCCATATACGATTGTTAAGATCTATCCTCCCCATGAACTTGGATGAGATATTTCTTGAGCACGTTCCAAATGGAACCAACCCAATATATATGTTATTTTAGATCATTTCCAAATTAAAACCTATAACTTCAGTATAAACTTATGATGTTATCATATATTACAAAATTGTGGTTATTTCACATACAAATTGTTGACAATTGTGATGTACGTTCTTCCATCAACTCCCTTAGCCTCAGGCTAGAGGTCACCTCCTTCATCCGCAATGTTAACTTCTGATATCTCTATCAGTATAGGGGTAGTGGATGGTGTAGTAGGGCTAGTGGATGGTGTAGTAGGGCTATTAGACGGTATAGCATCAGGTACAGAAGGTGATAGCTCATTTGGATATGCAGTAGCATCTGTAGTATGTGATGCTTCACCTAGAAATGCATTGGCTTCTCCAAATCGTTGTAACTTGAACCTTGGTCGCATCATATGCTGTTTTGTCTTTGATGTCACATTTTAAACCTGAAATTCACATTTTATTGATTTTTCAGTAATAGAGCAATATAAATTCAATATATAACAATATATTGTTGATGCAATAGTAGATTTATTCATATAATATTATATTACAAACACAAATTAAGCGCTATCAGCACTTAATTGTAAAATCAAAATCGTTGTTATATTTTTTTTCCGAAGAATTAGAATCAAACTTGGGCTCCTCTTAAGATCTCTCGCCCTCCTCATCCTCTCTAGATGAAATGTCAACATATTCATTATTTGGATCGTTTAAAGGTTCATTCTTGTCATATGTTACATAAGCATTTACTTTATAAACTTCTTCCTAAAATGCTTCACTTTTAATTATCTTATTTTCTCCTTTTTCATGTAATTCAAAAACACCTCTGGGTTTTACTTTACATTCTACCAACTAATCTAATTTATCTCATCGTAAGCTAGGAAAAGGGACATAATACACATGGATCGCTTGCATCGCCAATATAAAAGGTTCAAATTGTCTAAATCTTCTTCGCTGGTTGATTTCAACTAGATTGTATCGGTTATGCGCTTTTATTCCAACATTTGGAGTTGTTAGGTTCTAATCATGCATCTCATACATAATATATATCAAATATACATAGCAAAAATAAAACAAAACCTCAAAAACTAGATATACTCATACATATAGATATAGAAAAACAAAAACATGAAATGTAAGATGTAGGATATTTACATACCTTTCCGAAGATCTCCTTTGTTCTTTAATCTTCTCCGCGTTGGGTTGGCGTAAAGCACAATGATCAACGCAGACCGTCTCTAATGACAGTCCACACGAAGATAGAAGGATGAAACCTTACTAGGATACAGCTAGAATTCTTTCTTTGTGCTAGAAAAGACAAGAACTCTTGAGAGAGTTAGAGAGAAAAGTGTGTGTGCAAAAAAAAGAACCTTTCCTTTTCACTTCTTATGTCTTACACAAGATGTAAGAAAATCATCTAAATTTTTTGCACCATTTGGCCCCATCACTAACAGAAAGTTATGGGAGGTTAATGGTCATGGATAGCATGCATTAATGGAAGTTATGGGAAGTTAATGACCATAAATAACATTCATTAATGGAAGTTATAGGAAGTTAATGACCCTAAATAGCATGCATTAATGGAAGCCAGCAACACTTGTTTCTAATCTATTCCATGCAACATTTTCTACCACGATCACATCTCGATACAATCCCTAAACACTCTCTCAAATCTTGAATCACCATTCAAGACCATTTTACTCATCCTTCGGATCTCCTATGTGTGTGACCCATTAGGTTTCCGGTTATGTTAGCCACTCAAATTAACACTTAATTCAAGTAAGACAATAATGGTATCTAGCAATACGTCATGACCCTCAATTGACTGGAAAGTCAGTGGTTTGACTACGAACCCTTCTATACACAGTTTTTTCATACAATTCATCCTTTCACCATATATACCTTGCTTGGTTTAGAGTATGTTCAAAGTGCCAACTCCAACTAGACTGACTACATCACATCTAGTCTAAGTGTTATTAGATCTTAACCTGAGGATCTCATTACTCTATATATCATTGAAGACTCTCTTTATGACACATATCTGCTCTAGCCAGAGACTCCCGAGTAATGACC
>JANITX010000010.1:11434866-11446940 GCA_027564395.1 Erythroxylum ulei | reverse complement strand
AAATTTCAAAATATCCTAAATAATACCAAAATTGCCAAAACACATTTTAATCATATTTAACAACTCAATTGTACCCGAAAAATGCCAATGAATGCATGTACAATCATATGAATGTGCAAAAATGTGCATGACACAATTAATTATGCATGATGTGCATTTTTCCTAATTTCTTAGAAATTTCTCAAAATTCACAATTCTAGCCCTCACATGGGTAACGGGATGTTACATGCCATCTTTTCAAGAAGTTACCTAACGAAATTAGAAGAGCACCTAATCAGGACAGAATCAAGAGAAGATAACGAAGAAATAAGCATAAAAGGGGGAGAGTTGGTGATTGACGCAAACTAGCTTAGGTTTAGAATAGGATTTTCGTTTCTGCACTTTTCTAGTTTTCTTGTTTTTACGTTTCTGCATATTTCAATTAGGATTTTCGTTTCTTTCATTAAAGAACCAGGGATGGAGATTTATTACTTTGTTATCTCCTTTGTTTTCAATTCGATTATGAGTAGCTAAATTTCCTATCTTGGTTGAGGGAATCCATGTTACATGTTGTTATGGTGAGATATTTCTGATACTTTTTACGTTGTTAATAAACATTGGGTATCTTCAGATCTATTCTTTCTAATTGGATTTATTGGTTTCTAGTTGTGCAACTAGAGATTATTGATTCAATCGCTAGATTAACGGAATATGACGTTCAGTTTCGGTAATCATAAGTAGCAATTAGGATTAACTTCTCTACGTTAGAGTCGGGAAATTCTAAGAAGATATTCGCTTGATTGATTGCAAGTCGTATGTGTCTCTCACTTGCTCATTGGTTCTTGATTCTTAATGTTATTATTCAATTATACTTACGATCGTATCCAGGTCATTGTTTAATAAGAATGCTATGATACATGCTTCTAGTCATTACACTTAAGAGAAATTTCCCCCAATGAATGTTTATTAATGATTGCAATTTTATGTCGAGGATCTATAGTAGCATGATAGCATTGGTGACCCGAAACCAAGGTATTTTCTCATTGATTTTTCAGATTTAATTATTGCTTTTGATTTGTGATTTTTCTATTGATTTTCTGATATTGCCGTGACAAAAACCCCCCTTTATATTTTCGTTATTTGTCCCAATTGAACTAGCTAACCTTTACCGTTAAAAATTCTTCTTGGGAACGATATCCGCTTACCGCTACTACATTAATTTGTTTTATCGGAAGTGGTTTCTTTTATATTTGGTCGCAGGCGACAACATCACCACTTATTCTTTCTTTATTTTGTGTCCTTAACTAGTATTGATCCTAGATTTCCTACGGTATTAATTACTCTCTCTCAAGAACTAATCGATTCACAAAACTTTTTCTAACGTTTTCAATTAGAACTGAAGTTATTTATTGCATAATTAATTTATCACAAAAGATCTCTCTTCGAATGATTGTTAATTTGATAATTGTGGGACTATTAGGCTAACAACTCTCGTTGCACAATCTAATCCTCACTCTCTCTATTTGTTGTAAAGTATAAGTATGCATAATTATTACAAATATTAGAATATGTATTGAATTGATAATAATCAAAGACAAAATAATTCCAAAATAAACCCTAATATGAAATATAGAAACCCATGAACATGTTAAACATTTAGAATTCAAATTACCGATCAAGATTGATGAAATAACTAAAGGAAAAGAATAAAAACTTTATTTAGGTCTTGATTTGGAAAGCTAGAATTCCTAGACGTTCTTTTTGATCTTCCACATTTGACCCACTTTGGTGTGTTGTTTGTTGTGTTTTTTAGTGTGTTTAATGTTGTTAAATAGTGTATTAGGGTATAGGGGCTGTAACTAGGTGTTTTCCACTTTAATCGGTTCCCAAAATGCCCCCAAACCCTAAAATAGATGAAAAAAAACTCTCGTTTGGGAAGTGTCTGTTACAATCATGACTCCCCCACAATCGTAACTCTGGGAAATTTCTCTCTATCATGATTGTGCCATGGGAATTATGGTGGTGACCTTGCCCATGCAACCCCATACACATCCATCATCCTTGTTCTTCAACTATATGATTTCTAGCACTAACAAACACATCAAACACCTTAAGAAATATAAAATTAAGATTGAAATCATGCTTTAAACCACACAAACACTTATAATATAAACACATACTCACATTAACACAATTATAAGCCTATACAACAATAATCATCTAATAAACACCAAAAAACACACTAAAACACTTATTAAAACATAGTATAAATTATACCTATCATGTACAATCATTTAATTTAATATATGTTTGGGGGAACATTCACTACTAAAGTCATTGAATGGGGTAGTTTAAAATTTGACATTGTAATTGAATACCATTTCCCACAACATAATTAAAAATAACAACTTCCATCAACACAGCCAATCTTATTATAATATTCATTAACATAAACTTTAACTCTTTTTTTTTTCTCTTTTGCAGACAAATTAATATTTTATTTTATGAGCTTTATTTTCTCCTTAATCTTCTTGATTATGCTTGTTTTAACATTATTTGTGTTTAATAATGCTTGTTTCAACCCCCTTCTTTGACATAGATACTTATTTCCTTAATTTAAGAATCACTTTAATAACCCCTTGATAAATTTGTCATCATACCATTTGGAAACATCTCTTAATCTAAAATTTTTTTATTTTTTTATTTAAACATTACATAGAACATTTTTAAACTGATTAAAAATAAAAAAACTTACTCAATAATTGTGGTATCCATATAATCTCCTCATATGACTATGATCACTCCAAGAAATTCTCAATAAGGAATTTAAATTGCAATAGAAAAATACATTTTGAGTATTTAAAAGTTAATATTGTATTAGTTAGGTAGGAATGCTATAACTTTAGGAGCTATCACTGGGATTATAACACAAATGGCACATACAACATTGTACATAATGATAAAAAAAATTAAAATTAAAATGATGGAAAGTCTGTCAAAGTTTATCAAATTTGAACTCCAACTTGATATTAAGCTCAAAGTATATTAAATGATGAAGATGATAATACAATGCATCTTGAAGTGCATGACGTAGCTCATCAAATCTGCATAAATATCAACTAACACAAGCTTTTGTAAAGCTTGTCACAGAAGATAATAACGATGACCTTATACAACTATTCTCGTAGCTTTTGTTGCCACGTCAAGTTCATTATAACAAGTTGGAGATGTATAAGCAGCGTGATCCCACCTCCCAATATAAATATAATAGGTACAAGCTCCCGCGGGTTACTTCTTAGTATTAACTGGAATAGCCTGAAAAAGGTGCAATCTTTGTCTCCCAGCAAGTCAACAAGCGGCGAACTTAGCATGGGTGGTGATCCTGCAATGCCTTCGAGCTTATGTGTTGGTCTCTCTCTCTCTCTCTCGCTTTCTGTGTTCTTTTTTTCCGGGTTTGAGTAATGATGGACCACTGGGACGGTGTTTACGTGCAGATGAAGAATCCTTCGACGATAGAGAACTTTCAGAACTATCGTTTTCGCTTGATCCAACTTTTAATCGCAGGTGTCGATGGCTAATCCTTTGTTCTCTTTCTGTTTTCTCTTTATTTAGCTTTAAATGTTTGTGCGTTCCTAATAACTCTCTTTTCTTTTTGGGTTGTGATTTGTTAGCCAGAAGAACAAAATGGACTTGGATTTAGAATCGTAGGTTGCGAACTATTTAGTCTCCAAGGCTATTCGTAAATTGAGTGATAACCATTTGGATTGATTGCCCTTGTTTCAAGTGCTTTTGTAGTACAAAGTTTAATCCCTCTTTTTATCGGTTACATGGGACCCTAATGGCCAAGTTCTTAAGACCCTCTCCCCCCTACTAGCCACTCAAAACCGAGGCCTTGCAGTTGGTTGGAAGTACCAAAACCATCGACCTACAAGTATAGCTGGTTAACTTTAACTTTTTTGGCCTTTTTTTTTGGTGGTTTCTTGGTGAACTAAATGATATATTCTTGAATTGTGTGGTATGGCAGAGAGTCAAAGCCCGATTCTTGTTCCATCATGGATGATGCAATCGAGGAAGTGGATGAGACACCCAGTAGGGAGCATGAACTAGTGCCTGATGAACTAGAACGTCGGATTTCACCAAATCTTTTGGAAATTCAAGCTAATAAAAAGAGAAGATTCAATGCTTACCGGGACATTTTAAAGACTTATGATCACTTGCTTGAAGGAAGCCAAAGCTTGAAGAATGCTAAAAGCAAAATTTTGAGGTATTCAAATCAATTTTAGGTTTAACCCATTTGTTTTGGAGGTAGCGATACCACAATGCACTAAAAGAACATTTGGTTAGTAGAAGTATTGCGATTGCTGTACATATATGCATCATTCTTCAAAACCATACGATAAATCAAAGCTACCAGTGCAACATTCCTCTTAGGCCTAAGATGTACTGATGCTTTCAATTATGCATCCATTGATTATAACATAAATCTCCCTATTGGGATAGAGCTCAATTCATATTGTTTTAGAGTGCTAATATAATTATATTTTTTCATTCCTATCAAAAACCTGTGTTCAACCTTGTTTTGCAATTACTTAATAAAGTAATACAAGAGAGAGAGAAGGAGACAATTTTGTTAGTTTTGCTTCATTGTAGTTAACAATAATCACTATTATTATGTTAGCTCTCTTATTTAGGTACATGGCATCCACTAAAAAGGAAATTAATAATAGAAATTGATAAACCCTTAATTGATGTGATAGGTAGCTTATTTAGGTCTCAAGACATTCATTGAAAAGGAAATAAACATTAGAAGTGATAAACCCTTGACTAATGTTAAATATCTCCCTATTTTTGTGGTTCACATGGATGTGAATGATTTTAGGTTGGGTTCAAATGCAGTCCTGCTATGAATCCATGATATAGAGTTGGACATTAAGATGTATTTGGAATGATAATTGTCAACTTAAAAATACTTTTGTCTTAGAAATCATGGATTCTAAGTATCATCTTCCTAGAATGTTCTTCCCAACTAAGCAAGAGATAGATGATATTTATCTGAAGACTTAAATTTGGTGTTAAATCAAAACCTAGTAATCTAAGTATCATCTTCCTAGAACGTCTTTCCCAACTAAGCAAGAGATATATGATATTTATCTAAGACTTAAATTTGGTGTTAAATCAAAACCGGGTATTATGAGCAAGACATGTGATATTAATTTAAGGACTTGCTTTAGTGTCAAAACAAGACCTATTTATATGTAAAGGATTGTCCTATTTCTTATTGTAAGCATGTATAACCCTATTTAGCTGATAGTTTGATTACACATCATATATGTCTCCATTTGTTTTCAAGGTCATATTTGATTTGATCACTTGTTCAAAATTTGTGAATATGATAATTTTGGCTTTGTAGTTATTCTCCTGGAAGATGGGTTGAAAAGGTAGGTGGCCTGAAATTGAGCAACTATGATGTTCCTGACACAACAACACTATTATTGATTGGTCCAAAAGGATCTGGAAAAAGCAGTCTTATCAATAGGATTTCAAAATTCTTTGAAGATGGCATCTTTGCTTCTGAAAGAGCACAAGTCTCATGTATGTGTTACTTCATTTGGTTCATTGTTTGTGAAAGAATTGGATCCTATGAACTTTGGGTTTTCTTTTGACTTCACTACTATAATGCGAAGTGAAAATTGTTTCTTATAGAAAATTATTCATTGTCTAGCAACTGGACCTATTTCCTTAAAGAATCTTCATATGATTTTATTTCTTACTTCAGATGATTCATCTACTGGAGATGGGACCTTTTTTCTTCACGAATACATGATCCCTAGGAATTCTTCTTCCTTTTGTCTCTACGATACTCGTAGTTTGTTAGACAACTCATCAGACAACTACGAAATGCTAAAGAATTGGATGACAAATGGTGTTCGTCATGGGGAACTTATTCTCAGGTTTAAAATTCGAACTTTAGATGAATTTTCTTTTATGGGACGTGGATTTGTTTTAGAAAATACCTTGTATAATTTGTGTATCAGGCCATCAGATGATTTTAGTTTGAGGACCAGGTTGAAGCACAAGGCTCGTAAAAGTCGTTATGTGTCCAGCAGGGCTAGGATGGTTAATTTTGTGATATTTGTGGTTAATGGAGTTGAAGTCCTAAAATTGATTGAGGGTAATTGTGATACTTTGGAGAGGGGGGAATTCAAACAGATGACCACAACTTTCAACTGCCCATACTTATCATTCAAAGGTATGTGAATTTTTTTTTTTTTGGCCTTAGGTGCTTTTAGAAATACCCTTCGAGGTTCATTTAATATTTGCGTGGAATATTGTACAATGAACAACCTCTTTACTACGTAGGGATAAGGCTACGTACTATTAGACCTCTCCAGACCCTGCTTTGGTGCGAGATTTCAATTAGGTGTTGATTATGATGATGATTGTACGAGAAATATAGTTAAATAACAGATGTAACACTCAGATTTTTCCTTTTAAGTCTTTATTAGCCCCCAAAGGGTTTTACAAGATATTGAATTATGAAATTTTCTAATAGATTTCCTACTCCCCGTCAAACTTATTTCCCTAAGAAAGACAATACAAGATATTGAAATATGAAATTTTCTAATAGAATTCCTACTCACCTTAAAACTTATTTCCCTAAGAAAGACAGACATTGGAAAGTAGGTGCTGAATTTGCTAGAATAGAGGCTTTGGTGGATGCGTATTTCAAGGGACATGTGCTTGATCTATCTTAAGTTGTTATTCCCCACTCTTTTAGTTTTTCGATGTTCAAGGAAATAGGCCATTTAACGGAAGGGTTAAAATTTTATTTTAAATTGTTTTAAAGGAGCCTTGTCCTCTCCTCTCCATACAGACTGCCTTTTATCAATACAATTCTTTACTTCATTTTTCCATTATTCTCTACATATTTCCTTGTTTCTATCATTTTTGATATCAAAGTAGAAATGATCCAAAAGGGTGAACACTCGCCATTCTACTTCCTAAAATCCTTCCTTACACACGTCTACCAATCAACCCTACAATCAAGCCTCTCCCTCCAACCACCTTATTATCCTAAATAACCCACCCCCTCGAATCTTATAACAACTTGCTACAGTCACATCCAAACTTGAAATTGTAGACTTCTAATGTCAGAAGTGGTAGTAATGGGTGCCCAACAATTAGGTTCTAGAGGAAAGGCTAAGGAAATTCATATAGACCTTGTGAACCTCGATGATTGAGTTGGTCTAAGGCTAAAGAAGAAGATGCCGATAGCCCTTGGTGGTGTCATAGTCCCAACCTCCTCACACAAAGATGGAATTTCCCAGATTTGATGATGACAATCCTTAAGGTTGGATCCTTAAAGCAAAAAACTATTTTTGCTATTGTCAAACTCTTGATGAATTGAAGGTGGATATTTCAACTATGTATTTAGAGGTGATGCATTAGAATTTTGCATTTGGATTAATAGTGAACGAACTCTTTTGTATTGGGATGAATTTGCAAATGCTTTGCAGGAAAATTACTAATTCGTTGAATTTTAAAACCCAGATGAGTTTCTCTAAAGCATCCAACAAACAAGATCTATAGATGAGTATCAACAGGAATTTGCCAGATGATCTGCTTGAGCATCTATTTGATCGGAACACTGCCTTTTGGGCATGTTTTTATATGTATTTTGAGAGCAACTTCGAGCTGACGTGCAGATTCATAAAACATGAATACTTAATAGGGCTATGAGTAGACTTTGAGATCAAATTAAAACTAGCTTATGGGTCAAGAGGAGTAAGTAAACCTTAGTAGATTCAACCTAGCCCCAACACAACTCCCCATCTAGCTCTACTCTCCCATGACTAGGCAAACATCCAACCTCCATTGTTATTTGTTGAAAATATAAAATATCTTGCTTTGTACAGCTGTGGAATATCTAGAATATCTTGTATGGCTAGAAATTCCATATATAGCCCATGATCTTTTCTATCTATGTATAGCCCATGATCTTTTCTATCTTAGGATATATTCCTTTTCTATTTTAGGATAGAATAATTTACTCCTAATATTTGGGAGACAGTAGATTTCATGGGATTGACAGAAGTCAAATTCCATTTGTATAAATAATGTACAACCTAGAACCAAGTGAAATAACAAAACAATTCAGAACAATTCCATGATACATAGTAATGTTTGCGGTCCATCCAGAATCAATGCAGTTACTGGCCACAAGTGGTTTGTTACCTTTATTGATGACCACACTAGAATCACATGGTTATTCTTGATGAGGGAGAAATCAGACGTTCAACAGATCTTCTAGAACTTCTACAAGATGGTAGAAACACAATTCCAAACACAGATTTAGGCACTGAAGACAGACAATGGGAGAGAATACTTTAAGGCACAATTGGGTTCTTTCCTAAGTGAAAAAGTGATCCTACATCTGAGTTCCTATGTAGACAACCCCCAACAGAATGGAGTTGCTGACAGGAAGAACTTACACCTATTGGAAATGGCTCGATCCTTAATGATGACCATGAACATGCCAAAACTATTTTGGCGAGAAGCAATGATGGCCGCCATCTTCCTTGTCAATCAAATGCCATCTTGGGTACTTCAATTTGAGACCCCACATGACAAACTCCTTTATACCCTCACTTTAAATTCCTCATAGATATACCTCAAAAGATCTTTGGCTGCACCTCATTTGTCCATATTCTCCTCACCTACACAGCAAACTTGACCCTTGAGCCACCAAGTGCATTTTCCTTGGATATTCCTCTACATCGAAGGGGTATCAATGCTATTCTTCGATCGCCAAAAAATTCTTTTACTCCATGGATGTCACAGTTTTTGAAAATCAAAGCGATTATCCCAGCTTAAATATTCAGGGGGAGAATCCAATACCTAAGGAATGGAATAAAGATCTTATAGTTTTTTCTTCATCATCTCCATTCTCACTTGGACCTTTACCACACCTTTACCAGTGTCTAAGACCACCATAGAACCCAATCTTTTTGATACAACTTCCACAAAGAAAGAGCTACATGTTTACTCTAGGAGATAGAAGCCTCAAGAGATAGAGACCCACGCACACATTCTGTAAGGCCATGACTCTGAATTGAATAATGAAACTCTAGATGATAACACAAGTATGCACTTGAATTCCCCTATTGTACATGCTGATGATCTTCCTATTGCTTTAAGGAAGGGTACTCAATGCTGCACACAACACCCAGTCAGTCGATATGTTTTAGCAAAGGGACTAGCCCCACACTATAGGACATTTCTAGCCACTCTTGATGATACCCAAATTCCTAGAGATGTTTATAAGGCCCTTGCACATGGAAGAGTGCTGTCCTTGATGAGGTGCATGCATTGGAGAAAAATTCAACGTGGGAATTGACACCTCCCTGCAGGAAAAAGAATAGTTGGGTGTAAATGGGTGTTTTTAGTAAAGCAGAATTCAAATGGAAGTATAAGCAGATTTAAAGCACAACTTGTGGCCAAAGGATTCACACAATCCTATGGTGTTGACTATGAGGAGACATTTGCTCCAGTTGCAAAGCTTAGTTCATTCAGAGTCTTGCTATCTCTTGCAACAAACCGAGAGTGGCTTCTCTACCAACTTGATGTAAAAAAGTGCCTTCCTTAACAGAGATCTTGAGGAGGAAGTTTTTATGGATATTCCATCGGGACTAGAGACAGAGGAAAATTTCGGATAGGTATGCAGACTTAAGAAGTCCTTGTACGAACTTAAACAATCTCCACGTGCATGGATTGCGAGATTTACCCGAGTTGTTAAGAGTCACGAATTTATGCAATGTTAGACAGATCATACTATGTTCATCAAAAGAAACCCCAAAGGTAAGAGAGCCGTACTAATAGTTTATGTTGATGACACTGTCTTGACAGGTGATCACTTAGAGGAGATTGCTAGAATTAAAGAAGTTCTTGGCAAGGTAGTTTGAAATCAAGGACTTGGGTCAACTTAGATATTTCCTAGGCATGGAAGTTGCTCGTTCAAAACAAGGAATTTCTGTCTGTCAGAGAAAATGTACCTTAGACCTCTTACAAGAAACAGGAATGTTGGGGTGTAAGCTTACTGACATACCTCTTGATATGGCCAGTAAAGCAGAATTGGAGGAAGATAAACCTTTGACAGACAAAGTAAGATACCAAAGACTAATGGGTAAGTTAATTTACCTAGCTCATACATGCCCTAATATCAGCTTTGCAATTGGACTTGTTAGTCGATCTATGAATAAGCCAACTGAGAGACATCTAGACGTTGTTCTACGTATCCTACGTTATCTCAAGAAGAGTCTAAGACGTGGATTGTTCTTCGGGAAGACAACTAACCGAGGGTTAGAGGTAATGATAAATGCTGACTGAGCTAGATCTTTGGAAGATCGAAGGTCTACTATTGGTTATTGCACATTCCTTTGGGGAAATCTAATCATATGGCGCAACAAAAAGCAACAGGTAGTAGCAAGAAGCAGTGCAGAGGCTGGGTTCAGGGCAATGTGCCATGGTATATGTGAGGGAATATGGCTGGAATTAATGGTAAAAGAACTGGAATTATTGTGGTAACAAGGCAACAATCAATATTGCAAAAAATCCTGTTCATCATGATCAAACTAAGCATGTGGGGATCGATCGTCATTTCATCAAGGGGAAGCTAGAGGAAGGAAGATTCAAGCTTGGGTATATATCCTTGAGTCAGCAGATTGCAGACAGTCTCACTAAAGCTCTATCTAAATTAAGCTTTGAGAGTTTGAAGTCCAAGCTAGGTATGCCTGACATACATAACCTAGCTTGAGGGGGAGTGTGAAAATATGAGCAAGATTAGTGGGATTGTTATCCCACGATTTAGGAATGAGCAAGATCTATGGAAGTCCATAATTTAAGGAATTAGTCAAATTGGAATAAAAGCTGTGATTGATTCACGGCCAGCTATTAAGATTGTTTCCTTGATTAAGGTAATCTATTTTAATTTTGTGATTAGGGCTGATGTTTATTTAGGTTATATATATGCCTTTGTTGTTTGTAGTTGTAAGTCAAGAAGTTATGGAATAAATCAGAAAGCATTCCAAATTCTTCAAGTCTTTACAAGTCTTGTTTGTCAGCAACAAAGTTGGCCTTTTCTTCAAATTGTCACCTGTAGTTGGATGAATAGACCAAAGATGTAATCACACCATTGAGATGTTTCTCCATTGTTTTACAAGTGATAGACCAAGTTGATGGGTTAAATGGGTTATGTGGATGGAGTATTGTTATTCACATCTTTCCACTCTTCCTTGCAAGCTACACCATTTTAGGTGGTGTATGGAAGGGATCCTTTGTGTTTGCTCGACTAGTTGATTCCACTAGAGTGGAGGCAGTGGATCATGCTCTTTAGGAGAGGGTTAAAATTAGTGGATGAAGTTTACATATGATGCGAATCATCAAGAGATGTCCTTTGAAGAAGGTGATTTGGTTAAATCTTCTCCCTTATTGGTAGCTTTTGGTACAGAAGATAGGGCCTCTCAAGTTGTCTCCAAAATATTTTGGTCCTTTAAAGTACTACAAAAAATATGTACATTAGTCGACAAGTTAGATCAATTGGAGGGGAGCCGTATTTATGATGTTTTTCATATGTCCTTGTTAAAGAAGTTTAAGGGTGATACTCCAGGTTTAGTGGCTACACTACTAGTCCTCTATGATGGCCAATTAGTTCCTATTCCTCACTCTATTGTCTGGTCCAGGCTTAATAGAGGCAAAATTGAGGTGTTGGTGTATTGAGTGGATAATTCAAATAATGATGCTAAATGGGAAGATTTGGCCACTCTTTGGGAGGTTTACTCAAAGTTTGAGCTTTTGGACAAGCTCCAAATCAGGGAAGGCAGTAATGTTGAGGATGCCTTTGCTGGGAAAGTTTACTTGCGGTGCAAAAACAGTTGTTGACAAAACAACCATTAGCAAGTCTACTTTTATTTTGTTTTGTTTGATTTTCTTTCTTATTTTAGGTTTTTTACATATTATGTTTGATACGAAAATGGATGAAAATAAGGTATTTTATTTATATTTAGCTACAGCCTCGTAGTATAGTCTACAAGAACCAA
>JANITX010000010.1:11417765-11434766 GCA_027564395.1 Erythroxylum ulei | reverse complement strand
CCTTGCACTACCCCATCCCTTACATAGTCCTTTGCTCTCTCTCCTCTAACTAACTTCTCTAACCGTTTGGTGACTCAACCCTCCCTACCTTAGTGAATCTCCTAGCATATGTCAACATGGGTTTGTGGCCCATGTTCAGTCCCTTTTCCCTCTTCCTCCTAGCATATGTCAATATGGGTTTAGGACCCATATTGCTATCAATTTTGCTATCAATGTTTCCTATTTTTATTGGGATTCTATTTTTAGACTTTATACCTAATTTGGAGTCCTAATTAGGGTTGTTGATCCCTTAAGCCTATTTAAAGGCTGCGATGGTTAACAAAGAGGCAAGGAGATTTTTATCAAAACAAACAGCCGCTAGATGAGAAAGAAAGTAGTGGGATGAGATCTTGTTAATGACAGGTCTCTTCCTTGTGTCAGCATAGGTTCTTTAGAGGAAGGGGAGAACATGGCCAGGTTAAGAGAGGTATTTTTTTCGTGTCTTGACCCATGATTATATCCTACACTTGGGTACATTAACATCTAACTCGAGCTGTTGGTGAAATGGCTTAATCAAGTGGTTGAAGAAGATAGATGGCAAGACTATGATCTTATAGTGGAACAATTTCGTGACTTTGGCTTTGAGGACAAGGAGAGTTTTCGAGGGGGAAGCACCAATAGAATTCCTACTCCCCTTAAAATTTGTTTCCGTAACAAAGGCAAACATGTTAAAGGGAGTACTAAAGTTGCTGAAATAGAAGCTTTGGTGGATGAGTATTGGAAGGTATATGTGCTTGATCTATCCTGACTTTTTATTCCCCAGTGTTCTAGTTGTCGTGGATGAGTATTTCAAGGCACATGTGCTTGATCTATCTTGACTTGTTATTCCCCAGTCTTCTAGTTTTCCTAAAGTTCAGCAAGTAGTTTCTCTTAGGCTATGTTTAGTTGGGAGTTTATTAATGGAATGAAATGGAATAGAATGGAATATTATTCTAACATTTAGGAGGAGTGTTTATAATGGAATAGAATTGGATGGGACGGAGGAGGAGGGTTTTATATTACATCTCATTATATCCTTAATAGTAAAAATTTAAAAAAAAATCCAATTTTGAGGGTTTATGATGGAATGTAAAGTGATAAACAACTTTTTACTACATTACATTATAAACTCTTTTTCCAAACAACATTCCACTATATTACATTATGAACCCTTATATCCCTCCCAAATAATAATTTTTTAATATTATATTCATTTATATTCCATTCTATTATAAATCATCCCATTTCATTCCTTTTTATTTCATTCTATTAAAAATTTTACGTCCAATTAAACATAGCCTTAAGATCAGTATAGATACTTATGAAATAGGCCATGTAACGGGAGGGTTAAAATTACATGCTAAATTGTTTTAAGGAGCCTTGTCCTCACCATCTGAACTGCCTTTTATATTCTCTGTACCTGTCCCTGTTTCTATCATCTTCATGTCCCTTTCACATTTTCTTATTATTTTTGCCATCATGCAATATCATCTCTAATGGTATCCTATAGGCTATAGCTCATTCTTTCCTTGTGAACTGCAGATGATAAACCTGTTGTTGTTGTCACACATGGTGATCTACTATCAATTTCTGACCGTGCTCGTATTCGTGTTTACCTCGGCCAGCTTCTTGGTATCCCTCCTGCTAAACAAATTTTTGACATTCCAGGTACGATTGTGTCGACCTTTTTGATTTTCCTTTTCCATTGTCACGATTGACTAATCAGTTAAAACCACATTTATTACATCTATTATAATTTTGTTAGAGTTTGAAGAATTAACAACTTCATGTAATTGTAGAAAGCTTTGATCCGGTTACTGGTTTGATGATAGTTAACATGCTGCGTTATTGCCTTGAGCATGCTGATAAAAACCTTCCTCACAAGAACTGGTTATCTAAAAAGGTTTGTCTTGTACCGCCTCTTCGCTAGAAACTTTGCATTTGCTTCTAACAGGTGGGGGTATTTAGTTGGCTGTCTCTTCTGATGATTCTACCATCAGGCATATGATGTCTAACGCTGGCTCTTGATTACTTTACATAATGTTCTTTGAGGGGACTTTCTTATTAGGCTTACGCAACCGACCATGCACTGTAGTCTGTATGAATGAAGTACTTGGTGGAGATTCTTTAGAGATGTGGAGGCAAGAGGGGGGGGGACTTTATTATTTATGGTAGTAGTTCTTTTATCATCCCCAAAGGCTTTCCTACAATATTAATATCAGTTTCCGTTTTGACTTAATTCTTGATTTTCCATCTTGATACCTGTCTTTCTGCGTTGAGCTTATATTGGTTTCGGGCAGAGCATCTTGTTCTGTTATGCATAACCTCATTCTGCATTGGGCAGAATAAATAGAGGAACAAATAATCTCTCTACCTCTCTCTTAAGAATTTATTGGGGACCCCATTCCAGTTTCTTGCTTACCATACTGTGATTACTGTATTATTTATCGGGGGTTAAAGCAAGGTCTAAATAATAACGTAAAGAGTGCAACTGCTTCTTTTAGTTAACAAAAATATGAGGGTAGATGGCACCGCCTCCTACTGAATTATATAGTTCGGTGGCTTGCCTTTTGCTGACAGCTGCAAGTTTTTTGCAGGTTTGCAAGATATCAGTATCGGCCTGGGTATATATCTTTGTAATCCTTAGTATGGCCATTTTGTCTATCTACATGCAATATCTTCATATTGGACTTCCAGTGAAATCAAAAGGGAAGTTTCATGTAGATTGGCCTAAAATAAGGCATTTGTGGTTAGAATAATCGCTTTGCGTGCCATGGCAAAATACGTTCTGGTGGATTTGTCCCCCTAAATCACAGCTACTTTCTGATTATCGCTTTTAGGGTTCTATACAAAGGCTATTTAAAGTTGTCCTACCTGTAATTAATTTTCGAATATCAGCAAGTACTGTTGACAGCTTGGAATATATTTATTTAGTGCTCCGTAGATCTTTTTCTTTCCTTCCTTTCTTCTTTCCTTACTGCAATGCGGCACTTATCTTCTTAAAACATCAAAATTGGGACATTTTACACTAATGTATATGTACTAGTATCTACCGTTTTAAAAGTATCTGGCTGCTCCTCTCCCTTCGTTGCTGCTTGTCGAGCCTCTCCTTTGTTTTGTTTTAGCACTTTTGACATATTGTAGAAGCTGGATCTTACATTGGTGTTTTGGCTATTGAAAAAGACTTTACGTTAGTTTATGTAACTTGTACTTTTCAATAGCTATTTCTAAGAATCCATGTCATGTAACTTGCAAAGTTTGTTCTTTTGCACTATTGAATGAATTCCTTTTGTTTTCATGGAAGCTTAACAAATTTCTCCCTCAAGTCTAATATTTTATAAAACCTTGGATGCGTTGCTTATACGTTGATTATTTTCAATCCATTCTCCGTATGAACTCCCATTTCTAGTTATTATCTTCTTTTATTTTATCATGTTAATTATATTTATCTCTTTTGTTTTAGCTATATTTTAGTGCTTAAATAGAAAAATATTAATAAATATTTTATTTTAGAATATGACAAGTGAAAGTTGTATTAAATTGAAGTATTATTAGTCAAAATCACGAATTTTAGAAAAAGTAGATAGATTATTGCAGTAGTTAAAGCGAGATTATGCATAATTATATATTTACTTTAAGAGATGGAATTTATTGAACAAATTAGCAGAAGAATTAAGGGCTTGATTATTCACTAAGACCCTAATCTGATTTATATAGCAATAGAGAGCTAATTACATAAGGAAAAGAAATCCCATGAGATTTAGGAGATCACTAGAATCATGGATACATTAGAACTCTTAAGACTTTCCTAATATTCACCCCTTGGAGCGTACATTTCATAGGCTCCAAGCTTGTTATATATAGATTTCATCTTAGATCCCCTAAGAGCTTTGGTAAATAAATCAACAAATTGATCTTCTGACTTGACATAGGGAGTTTTGATCAGTCCTACTTCAAGCTTCTCTCAAACAAAGTAACAGTCAATTTTTATATGTTTAGTCATTTCATGAAAGATCGGATTAGAGGCAATATGAATGGCTGCTTGATTATCACACATTAACTCTATTAGACATAGATGCTCAAAACTGAGTTTCTTAAGAAGATGCTTAAACCAAATCAACTCACATGTAGCGTATGTCATAGACCTATACTCAGATTCAACACTAGAGCGAGCAATAACTATTTGCTTCTTACTTTTCCATAACACCAAGTTTCCTCCCATAAAAACACAATAACCTGAGGTAGACTTCCGATCATAAGAACCTACCCAATCGGCGTCTATATACGCTCCTACCTGAGTGTGTCCATGATTTTGGTACAGAAGACCTTGCCCTAGGGATCCTTTCAAGTATATCAAGATTCTGACAACTACATCCTGTTAAGTGAGCGTTTCACCATAATAGCTTAAGCTGTTGTGTGAGGTCAACTTAATTGGTTTTATATATTCACTAACACATACCCTCAAGTTTCAAGCCCTTTTGGCTTGAAACTTGCACAGGCTCACTCTACCTTGTGCTGAATAATAGGTGGGCGGTAGAATTTGAATTCACGACCACTTGGTCACAAAGGCTCTGATTCCATATTAAGTGACCGTTTCACCACAATAGCTTAAGCTGTTGTGTGAGGTCAACTTAATTGATTTTATATATTCACTAACACAATTCAATATGGTATCAGAGCAGGTTTGGTCCAGATTATTAATTTCTCAGTTGTCCGTCTGGATATCCAGTCTCACGGCCCAGTCCGGTTACCACTGCGTATATTTCAAGTGACAACTGGATGTTTAGCCTCAATTGCACTTGAGGGGGAGTGTTAGAGTATCCCATATTGCCTAGATATGAAAATGTTAAAGGGTTTATAAGTGTTAAGAGTCAAGGGTCAACTATCCAAACAATTAGTTCTAGTTATTTGGACAATAGTTGACCCAAGCTTAATTCTTGTTAGTGGACTCTATACTCTGCCCATATTTAAAAATTCAATACATCCCAATGACTAGTCCGTGGAAAACCCATAAATTGATTGACCACACTTGTGACAAATGCAATGTTTGGACGAGTGACAGTCAAATAGTTAAGTTTACCAACCAGCCTTCTGTACTTGCCTAGGTCTTTTAAAGATTCATCTTTTTCTTGAGCTTAGGTCGCTAACTCTGGCCCAGTTAGGCCTTAAGCTTGCTTTAAACCAAACTTAAAGGGTCTAGGTTAAGCTCAGGACATTGTCGTTCAGGACTTAAGGAGCTTAAGCCCACTTGTTGTCATTCCCATTCAACTATGTCAATAAATTATTACTAAACCATTATAAAATTGGTATATAGTAAATAAAATATAAAAATATATAAATAAGAAAAATATAATGTAGAAATAAAATATTTCATTGAAATAAAAAGGAAATACCAAAATAAGCAAAAATATAATCTATTGATGAATACACAACTTAAAGTCATAAACTTAAGAAAAATATTATTATAGAAATACACTCTGATTTAACACATAAATGTCAAATATCTTGATTCATAATTGATATGTAAAGTTCCATGAAGAAACTAAATCGATTTATTTGTAGCAATTATCTTTTGTCCAAAGTATTCATTATAGTTGAGAATGAGCTATAGGGCATAATGCATCGATGTAATGAATATTATTTCTTAGGCTTTTGACAATTTCTAGGTTATTTAGTGAATAGGAAATTGTTATACCATTGACACAAATATTAGTATATAATAAATCTCATAACCTCATACTATACACAGTTCAATAACAAATGAAATTATATTAAGAATAATTTCATGTATGTTGTTTTCTTTTGATTTTATAAATTTTATGGTATCTTAATGATAATAACTTAACTTAGAGAAAAAAAACATACAAACAAAAAGAGGTATAATGGTTCGAAGAAAATGCGTTTAACTATAATATCTTAAAATATATAATAGTTAATCAACAAAAAATATGAATAATTTACATATATTGTTTTCACTTTAACTTTAAGTAAAACACTAACTATGATTATGTCTAATCCCATTGTTTAATTTATCCACGAATAATATACAAGCAACCAATGCCTCATTAATGATCTAAAATAAGTCATTAGAAATGTATACACTTATCTAGGAAATATTAACTTGTGAACAAAATTTTCTTCTCTAACCTTTAGTCTATAATTATAGTGCTTACTTGCTTGCAATAACCAGGACTACACATATGAGAATGAGGCAACTAGAATAAGTTTGAAAGTTTCCTAACTCAAAGTTATAGCTTAGGATCTATATGTACATTTATATAGGAACATGGATCAAATATAATGGGTGAAATTTAAGAATAATCAAGATTAGCCATTACATCATCCCACTAACTGTGTTGTATCATATGAATTTTCAGTTTGTCTCAATAAACTAAACTTAACAATAAATTTTGAATGAACTCATTAATGTGAAGAACAAAAAAATCAACTTTACATTACAAGTAAAACCAAAGGAAATAAAACATGATAAGACACAAAAAGTATTAAAAATTAGCCCCCAAATGTAAAAATCTAATCTTAATAATAAACCTCATATGATTAAAATAACACAGTAAAAAGAACCCAGGAAGACTTGAGCCCTGAATAATATAATCAATGACCAACAATCCAAGATATAGTTTAAATGAAACAAAAAGAGAAAACCTAAAGAAACTTAGAAGCATCACACAAGAAGTGATTGATTTGTAGTAACTCTATCAAATTCAAAATCTCTTATTAACAATTATTGACAAACGATTATAATCAACTTATGGGAGAAAAGAGAAGAAAAGAAAAAGAAACTAAGAACAAGGAAAAATGAAATTTCTATTTCTTTAAAATTTTGTTAATAAGAGATAAATTCTTTAAGGATAAAGAGGAGATAAAAAATGTATAAACAACCAAGTTTTTTAAGGAGTTAAAAAGAATTATAGGTTAGCATATGAAGAAAAAACAACGAAGAAAAATAATTATATTAATATTGTAACTCTCTGAATCAAATTGGAAGATTTTTAAAGGATTAAAAGAATATCTAATTTGCATATTAACCAATCAATTGGAACTTTATAGGTTATTATATGTAACTAGATGGCTAAATGATTGGTTCTCAATTAATTTGATTGAATTGACCAGTTCAGTCTAATTTTGAATTCATTAACTGATATTATGTACTAAAATTGTTAATCTTTAAAACTTCACTTATAAATTTGTAGTGGATCAAACATAAAATATCAATTATACAAACTTAGTTATGAGCTTAGCCAAAATAGATAATAGAATATTAATCATCTCAATCATAATAAGTTCAATCAAAGAAGGAATTTTTCGCAGAGAATAGTTCTAAATAAGAAATTTTATTTTGATCATTAAAAATTATGAGTTATAGTCATTGACTATCTTTTCTTAGAACCGGTCAGTTCTCAATTCCCCTATAATAAGAGAGATAAGATAATAAAATTTCTTTATTTGATGGGAATTTTACCCTAAGTTTTGTAGGCTTAGCAATGATGAAGAACAATACCTGAGTTTTACACAAAAAAAAAAAAAAAGAACAATACCTGAGTTTCTACACATTATAGTTCAAAGACTTATCTTCAAATAAGATATGGTGCAAACGTTTGTATGACATCCTTGATCACATGTTAAGTGCAAACATATCCAATCTACTATCAAGTTTTTTATAAAATAGTGTTAGAGGACAATTCAATGTTAGAACTTCGATGCTTGAATTAGTTTTTAATTAAAGGAATTTAGATGTAGCCTGAGTCTAAATCGATGGCCAAAATCTACTACTGGTGATTTTGTGAATATTCTGTACCTTTGGAAACGTTCTACTATCAAAAGGTCTTAGGGCTATCTGTCTGTGTCAGCATTGATCCCTCAACACTCTTCCTATTGAGTTTAGATCTTTTGTCTAATTTTATGGTATCTTATTATGTCTCATAAATCTCAACCATTTATTTATGCGGGTTTCACGTGAATCCCATATAAATAAGCGCGAGATCTGCATAAATAAATAGCTGAGATTTATGAGACAAAATAAGACACTATAAAACAGAACAAAAGATCTTGTCTCCTTCACACTAACCCCTCACCTGGGTCTTCGTCGTCTCTCCCTACATAGCTAAGGGTGCATTATTATTATTTATTTTCGTTCCAATGTACACTCTTTGACCTTCATGCTCTAAAATCAGCACCATTTTTCTTTTGTTTGACGAATTTGTTTTTCTTTTTGATCTCTTGTTCATTTGCTTTATTGTGTATACTAAACATTAGTTTAGTGACTGTACTTGGCCTTGAGCGAATTGCCAAATTTTGTCTTGCAAATGCGTTTTGTTTTAGAGTTACAAGCGTTTTACTTGCGTGGTCCCTTAATCATCATAGATGCGTCTTGAGAATTACCTTGAAGCAACATCTCATGTGCACGACTGTTTAACTCAATTCCCATGATGACTTAGTTCATGTGTTCCAGATTTGTAAGACTCAAATATTTGGAAGAACATTTGTAACAGTTGAGGAATCACAAAAATTCAACATACCCATGAAATCTCATTGCCATGGTTTATGCTACAGCAGCGACCAAGACATGGAAAAGTAATTTTGATGGATTACAACGTATCCAACTGTCGCAAATCCCTGTCCTCGAACATAGATTCAAGGAAACAACCATAACGTGCCTCCAATCAATAAAAACTCACACCCTTCTTAAATAGTTTGCAGGCACAGCTCAAATGAAATAGGCGACCATGACAGGAAGAAATATGCGCTTCATGTTTTCAATATTGATTAGCAAGTCCTATTATGAATCATGAGCTTCCAATAGCTGTAATGTTTGGAATGCTTTGCAGAAACATTGCCCTTGCAGTAGGGTCAGTCGAAAACTGGCCAAGTACAGCAAATGTTGCTGTGCTACTTCCTAACTTCTCAATTCCTCTAGAGATCATACAAGTATGGCTAGCCTCCACAACAACCATCACATCTCCACCCAACAGCGATGAGACAGTCTCAGCAATCTGCCTGGTAAGTCTTTCCTGTACTTGGAGCTTGAAACCGTAGAAGTGTACCACTGACTGTAAAAGGGATTTAGCAATAGGATTACATCCCTCAGTGTGGAAGTACCCAATATGCACAACACCATAGAATGGAAGTAAATGGTGTTCACATTGAGACCAGAATGCCAAATTTAGCTCAGAATGTATCTGCTCTCTGAAATGGCATACTTCTCCTTCGAGTTTGAGATCCCTCTGACCACATATGAAGCCATTAAGCTTCATATCTAAATTCATGGTTTGGAACTTCATTAACCATTTGATGAAACGACTGGGAGTTCCAAGAAGCTCTATCCTTTGTGGATCTTCACCCAAAGACCTGAGAATAGAAGTCACCTCTGCCACCATTACTGTGTTAGGCAGTTCTAGCTCAGAAGAAATTTTATCATTTGAGGAGCCACAGGAGGGACACCAGTGGAGCTCTCGGATGTTTTTATCATAAAATTTGTCTGCACTTATACCTCTCAACTTGAGGAGACTTAAAAAATCAACCCATATATCAGCATTTTCATTTTCAAAAACACCTGAACCTGAGCGGATCAATGCCTTAACCCATCCTTGGTGATTAGAGTCAAAAAAGAACGGCTCCATGATTGGAAAATGAATGTGTGAACATTGGAGTATGACAGCAACACCAGCTGGCCTGATTCCATTATGCAGAGCCAAACATATTTCATCTGCCAGACGCTGTGGATGTTGGAGTCTTTTCGCAAAAACATCAGCAACTCTAGAAAGCTTGCTTAATCCTACAACCCTCAGACCAGAAGGGACATAACCTACATGACACTTAACATGGAACGGAAGCAGGCAAGACTCACAATAGGAGAAAAGATCAAGATCCCGAACAATCACAAGTCCCCCAGATCCTCCTGCATGACCAACTGCATTATCCAACCCAACTTCAGGAAACAAAGCCCCCTGAACAATGTCCATTACCTTTTGTTTATAACCTGCACAAGCAAGAAACAGCTAACAATGAGTATCCATTAAGCGACACCATAAATTTCCAAGTAAATTAAGTACAAAAAGCAAAACAGAGAGATAGTGCATCTATACACATTACCCTAGACAAGTAAATTAAGCTATTCTTGATCATCTTGTCCACAAGTATCACCTCTGTTTAAATTGGAGACACACACGAAAAGACCTGCTTAATGTTACTATTTAAGGCAAACCAGGAAGTCATCCACTGAGTAGTGACGTATAAAACAATTATATTGTGCACTTAAAACCATGGTATAAATCTCAGATCTGTAAGAAACAGCCACTCCAATCATTAAAGTCTAGTTAAGACTACAAAGTTTGCTGTTATCTTTCCTGTTTTCTATTTAAGCTTGACTGGATGTTTCCCAATCTACTGGGTTAACGCATTAGGGTCTGAAAATGGCAAACAGACAAGGCAACTATGAATATAGTTTTCCAAACAGGATCTAAACCAAATTTTTTTGCATCATTTAACTGTATCCCGCAAGTTAAGGATCAGTAGCTGCTCTTCAAGAGTGCATCACTTCAATAGGTTGCTATAATTCATCCCTAAATCCCTTATAAAATAGATGGAAAGATGATATCTTGTTCAAGTGACTTCATTGGCTCCCCTCTTTTCCTTGAAGAACTAATGTTATCTTTCACGGGATGACGTCATTATATGAATGTTATCCTGATATCAATCTTATCAGTTACAGGATGATGCCATCATATGAAAATTCTGATTGCAAAAACTAAGTGCTATATATTACATTGATAAAAGTAAGCCTACAGCCTGCATAACATATTAATACCCAGCGTTAAGAAATTATCGACCTTGATGCCAACATCAAAAATGGAGAAAACCCAAGTACGGCAATCGTTTTTTTAAAGTGAAAATAGTGGCCATTATAGTGAAAAACAAACGACATCCGGTGTAATAAGCAGAGCTGACAAACAGATCTAAAATAAAAGAAATCACCAATATGCAACCCTGCAATGGATTCCCATTTCAGGACATAAATCCAAAGATCAAAGAGGATAGAAATAATAAAATAATTCTCCTATGAATAAGCTTTTCTTAAATAATGACATATGATGTTTTAGTATGCCATCCACGGAAATTGAGACCAACGTCAACGTCTGCAAATTCTAATCTATGACAACTGTCGTAACAACATAGCGACGCATAGGAAAGGAAATAACCAAAAGGAAGAACTCAAGAACTGCGGAGAGCAGATCCCTAAAACTTAAATTGAGAAGCATCCATCGGCGGGTGAAAACAGATTCAGAGTTAGTTAAACAGAGCAAGGACAAGCAGGTACCTTTGGTTGCTTCTCTAAACGCCTTAGCGACCCGAAGTGGAGTCTTTCTAAGACCTTCTCTATTGACATCTTCTCCAAGACCTTGTAAAAGAACTTTCACAGATTCCTCAATAGCTAAAGTTTCTGGCCCTCCCTCAAATCCTAGCTCAACTCTTCCGGGTTTCACTTCATTGTTAAGCTCCAGGTCGAATTGTCCCTCATCCAAAGCGCCCATTGACAGACAACAAAACCCACCAACTACACCAGCTACAGATGCCAAAAGAGACGGAACGGAAATCGTTCAATCATGGGAACATAATCTAATGGCGAATCAATAGTAAACCTCAATTCTTTGAGGTATCCACATAAAAAACAGCAGCAGTAATAACAAGTTAACCCAAATCTTTAAGCCTACGAATGCAAAATGAATCAAAAAAGAAAACAAAAAACACTTGAAACGTTTGAGGAACAATATGCAAAACAAAAGAGGCTTTCAAGACAAGCATACACCAAACAGTAAAAGATTGGAGAAAGTACCAAACTGACACCAAAGCAGATGAATATAGAAAGGAGGGGCAAGGAGGAAGTTGGAGAAAAGGTGGCAGGGGAGGAGCAGTGAGGGTGAGGAAATAGAGGCTGAGGAGAGGGAGAAACGTAGGGTAAGTGTTGATCTTTGGAATGTGTGGATCTTTTATTTCGGCTCATGGTCATGGGAAGTGAGTACGGGTCTCATCTCATCAACTACCTCATTGTAAGTGTAGGCTTTTCGGGTTTCTACATCTAATCTCGTCCGCTGTGTTTACAAATTGGAGTGGAAACGCAGAGAGGAACTCCAAGACAAAATGCGATTTGGTTGTCTTCTTTCGGTATCTATGACCATAATTTACAAAAACATTAAAATAAAATTGACTGCATATATAATATATATTGGAGTAATCTTTGGTAGGACATGTCGTCTGTCAAGTTTCTGGTGGGAGAAAAGGTTGGCTGAGTGGCATTTTGGCACCGACCCACAATTGGCTGTGGGACAAAGACAAACCCCACATAATATTTTGGGTAGAATATATTTAAAATAGAAAATAATATATATATGTATATATGGTATTAATAATTAATTAAATAATACATATAATGAAGTTCTTAAACTCATCTCAAATTAATTAAACTCAATTCAACCAATAATTTAAAATAACAACAATAATTTATTTATTCAACTCCAATTTAAGAGCTACATTGTCATGTTTATTATATTTAATTGAAAAATATGTAATATTGAATTATTTTAACAGAAATTTAAGATATGAAATTAAATAACTTAAAAATCTTGTATTTTTATTCCATATGCTTTGAAGACTTTTAGGTTATTTGAGCTCTTTTAAGGGCATTCATGCTAAATTTTATCATAGTCTTTTGGCCATATTCTAACTTTACCTTTTTACAATAAGAAATTCTAGGTGTTGTTAGATTTATTTTCCAAATTCTAATAAAAAAAATACAAATGCTATATGCACCTCGTGAAAGAATACGAAACTGTGAGTATGTTTTGTAGATTTATGGAAGTTGAAAACAGATAATTTGTTGATTATTTGTTGTTAGTGATAGAATATAAGCAAAGGATTTTTACTTTTATAATTGTACATATATTTTGCAGATATTTTAGTCATGTAATATGCCTTTTATTTAGCCTTGTATTCAACATATATGATGTATATTTACCCTTGTAAAATCATATAAATACAACACTAAAAGATACCCAAGGTAGGGTAATTATTCTCCCGAAGTCTCTCTTCCTTCATGGTATCAGAGCAAACTTAAAATTCTCTTTCCCCCCCCCCCCTCCCTAAAATCTTATTAGCCCTCATTGTTCATTTCATCATACGCTTCTCTCTTCTCATTGATCTGCTTGCCTGCCACTTCCACAAATTAATGTCTATTTCTTATTATTATCTCTCCGAGTAACATTTTTCTCCACTTCTCTTTGTCTCTTTCTCAATCTTCATTATGGCACCATCTACTAGTGACAAAACTCACGAAGCCTTTATCATCAACAACATCAAAGCACATATTCCCATAACTTTGGACTTTGTTGGTTCTAAATACAAAAATTGGGCAACTTTACATACTGCTAATGCTATGAGTGTTGGAGCCTTTGGCTATCTTGATAGTTCCATCAAGCCTAAAGATAAAGATAACGAACAATAGACCAAATTAGATGCCCTTATTGCCTCTTGGGTTTATCAGACTATTAGTCAAGATGTTTTTGGTATGATTATGAACCCTACTAGAATTACTTCTACTCATGAATTATAGAGCTACTTTGAATCTCTTTTCAAGGCCAGTCTAAATGCCCAAACACTGCAGTTAACTAAAGATTTTAATTCCATAAGAATGGGTTCTTCCTCTATCAATGACTATTGTTCCTGTGTGAAAACTTTGGCTGACGCTTTAGCCGATATTGATGCTCCTATAAATAATACCACACAAGTCCTTCACCTCCTTAATGGTCTTATGATAAATATTCCACCATTGCCAACATTATCAAGTATCAAGAGCCTTTACCAGATTTTCTCAAAGAGCGATCTATGATTCTCATTGGGGAAGCCCGATTGTCCCGAGATGTCTCTCCTATCTCCTTACCCACTTTTCACTATACATCTACTTCTCAAAATCCATCCTTCTCTCCTTCCAACTCTCATAAAAATACTAAGAATGACAATTTCAATTAGAATGGTCATTGGGATCGTGGTCGGGGGCTATGGCAATCGTCGAGGTTGTAATCATGGTCGTGGTTTTTGGCATGGCCAACAAAGGCTGGAACAATGACTATGGCAATTGTCGAGGTCGTAATGGACAACAAGAGTATTGACCTCCTACATAGATAGCCTAAACTTCTTGGGGGACTCCAGGTCCTATTTGGCCCACTGGTAGGAAACTTATCAATACTGGTGGCCCTAATTTGTTCGGTTCAGGTCCTCATGCTCTGGGTTAAGGAAGTGCTCATCTCACTTTGCTCGTCCCTTCTATCACGAAGTAGGCTCAGTAGCAACATCAACCTAGCAGCCAACATGCTCTTTAAGCCAGTTCCCCCTATGGATAGTAGTAGCATTATAAGTCTGGCCCTCCTATCAACCCACAGATATTGCTCAATCCTTCCTTTCTATCTTCAGATGTTCTTGTCACTCCTCATATCATCAAAAGTCACATTTCTGTGAGTCAACTCACAAAAGACAATTCTTGTTCCATAGAGTTTGATCCTTTTGGTTTCTTTATAAAGGATCTTCAGATCAAGAAAGTCATTCTCAGGTGTAATAGTTCGGGAGAGCTATATCCAATGTCTATCTCCACATCATCATCTTATATTGCTTTAACCACATCCCCCTCATCTTGGTCACCCTGGCACTCCTACATTTATTCATTTATTATCTCACTATTTAATTTCGTGTGATAAGGAGACTAACTCCCATCTTTGTCACGCTTGTCAGTTCGGGAAATATACTAGACTTCCTTTTTCTTTCTTAAATACTATGGTTGTTAGTTAAGGAAACATACTATACTTCCTTTTTCTTTCTTAAATACTATGACTTCCGCTCCTTTTGATGTTCATTCAGACTTGTAGACTTCTCGCATTTTTAGTGAAAATGATTTTCAATCTTACCTCATCTTCTTAGATGATTTCTCTAATTTTGTTTAGGTGTATCCGCTGCGTAGTAAATCTCATGTGTTTAAAAAGTTTTTGTATTTTCATGCTTTTGTATGCACGCAATTCAAAACTGAAATTAAAATGTTTCACTGTGACAATGACACCGAATTTACTCATAGTCCCTTTATCACCTCCTTTGCTACCCATGGCATTACATATTATCTATCTTGTCCTGACACCTCTCAACAAAATGGGAAAGTTGAACGTATGCTGCGCACCATCAATGATGTCATGCTTTCTTTCCTTTTTCAAGCCTCTTTCCCCCGTCTTTTTGGGTAGAAGCCTTGCATATGGTAGTGCTTGTACTCAGTATTCTTCCCTTAAAAAAACCTCCATCATAAACACCATTCGAAACACCGTTTCACAAACCACCCATTTATACTCATCTCCATATTTTGGGTGTCTTTGCTACCCCAATCTCTCCCACACCACTCAAATTAGCTCCTCGTTCCACACCTTGTGTCTTTCTTGACTTTCCTTCCCATCATCATGGTTACAAGTGCCTTGACCTTGCTACCAATAAGGTCATTCTATCTCGCCATGTCACTTTTGATGAGCAAATCTTTCCTTTTGCTACATAACACACACCCACTTTCACCATATATGACTTCTTGAATGACTCTCCCTCTCCTCTTCTCCTTCTCCAAATCTTCCGATTCTCATCTCCTCTTATGTCGCCTCTTGTATCTGCCTCCTCGCTTAATAACTCTCTACCCTCCTCTCCTTCTCCTCTCCTCTCCTTCTAATGGGAATCTCATTCGCCATAAAGCCTTTCTCGTTACTGTTGGTACCTCTCAACAACCTACTTGGATTATGATGAAACCTTCAGTCTTGTTGTCAAACTTGCTATTGTTCACATAGTGTTGAGCTTGACGGTCTCTCAATTTTGGCCTATTCACCAGCTAGACATCAATAATGTGTTTCTTCATGGCAATCTTTATGAGACTGTATATATTCCCCAGTCCTCGGGTTCTATTAGCAACATTAATCATGATTATGTTTGTTGTCTCAATAAGTCTCTTTATGGACTCAAACAAGCTCCTCGTGCATGATACCAAAGATTTGCAACCTTCATTACTTCTATATGCTTTGTGAGTTGCCACTTCGATACCTCTCTTTTTCGTATCGTCGTGGCAAAGATATGGCTATGCTTTTTCTCTATGTCGACGACATCATACTGACGACTTCATCTAATGCTCTATTCAACTCCATTATTTCTTCTATTAGCAACGAGTTTTCCATAACCGATATGGACTTTCTTGGTATTTCTATGTCCTAAACTCTAGGTGGATTATTTCTCTCTCGGTGCAAATATGCTTTTAAGATCCTTGATCGAGCTACTATGGGTTCTTGCAACTCCTGTTGATACTAAAGCAAAGTTGTCCGCTGGTCAAAGTCCTCCTGTATCTGATCCCTCCTTATATTGGAGTCTCGTTGGCTCTCTCTAGTACCTCACATTTACTCGACCAGACATCACTTATGCAGTCCAACAGGTATGCCTCTTTATGCATGATCCCCAGGAATCTCACTTTTAGGCTCTCAAGTGCATTCTTCGCTACCTCAAGGGTACTCTTGATCATAGCATCCAACTTTATTCCTCCTCCATTAATGATTTAACTACTTATTCAAATGTAGATTGGGATGCTGGTCCTAACACTCAATGATCCACCTCGGTTTATTGTGTCTTTCTTGGCAACAACCTATTATCTTGGTCTTCAAAACGCTAGGCTACTGCTTCTCATTCTGGCATTAAATCTGAGTATCATGGTGTGGCAAATGTCATAGCTAAAACTTGTTAGCTACGCAATTTGCTTCTTGAGCTCAATTGTCCTATGACTAAGTGATTGAGCCAAGTTTACATTATAAATTGGCATCACTTCCTTAACTGTTTATGCACTTGTTAACTCCTAATTGATGATTTTTGTGCTTAAATTGGTTCCTCATATCGAGCTTTCATAATTTACAAATT
>JANITX010000010.1:11309420-11320555 GCA_027564395.1 Erythroxylum ulei | reverse complement strand
ACCATATAGTGTTGTCACACATTTGATAGGTTTTAGTGTCGGCAATTTTGTCACAATAAAATGAAGTACTGTTACGACTTAATTCGTTACTATTTTATATTATTTGTGACGATAAACTTGTCTTAAATATGTAAAGTTATTGTGACCATATAGTTTATCACACATTTCATAAGTTTTAGTATCAGTATTTGTGTTACAAAAGTATTGCATAATTGTGACCATTTTTTAAATTCGTCACTATTTTATTAGTAACGGAGGTATTTGTGACGGGAGGTGACGACTTCAAATATTGGACACTATTAATGATAGTGACAAATATTACTACTTATAGTGACAACTTTTACTTTCACTAAAAATACAATTTCTTATAGTGTGACAACTTAAATAGTCAAATTTTACGGCTCGTTAATCAACACAGAAGACACATAGGAAATAGGAAAAGTACAACAATTAACTAGTAAAAATAACACTTTTAAACAGACCATCGATTAATTAAAGTTAGATTGTAGACTAGTATAGTATCTGATACATTATTATAGAATAATATCGGAGACTATGGTAACAACCCTCTCCTTTTCGCTTTCGTTAGGGGTAATGTTTTCGTCTCCTTTTCTCGATCTACTATTGTACTCTTCATTTTCTTCTTTTCCCATCTGTTACTTTCACTTTCTTCTTTCTTTTTCTATTAAATTATAGATCTTTTCCCATTTGTTACTTTTCTCCTTTCTTGCTTTCTTTTTTCCTGTTTTTTTCTTGGTTGGGTCTCTTCACGCTTGTCTATTGCTGCTGATATCGCTGGCTCTTTTAGTACTGGAGATATTGGCCCTTTCCATGTTAGGTAATTGTCAATTTGTTGAATTTCAGGTCAGATTCTTCAGAAAGCTTGAAACTTTATGCTTAAGATACTGCTTTCTTTATCACGATCCATTGCTTATGTGTGTGTATTTCGCGATAGAAACGTGGAAAAGATCGAAACTTTAAGCTTGATTCTTTGCTTTTTATATCATGATTTGCTGCTTATGTTTGTGCTCGGGACAGATTGTTCACAAAGATTGAAACTTAGTTTTATTTTATTGTTTTTCTTTTCTTCTTGATTTATCGCTTATGATTTGGTTGTGTACTCCTTTATGCGATTCAAGTGGTTAGGTCTTTCTTTTTCCGTCCTGATTGTTAAAAACCCTAATGATTCTTCTTTTGACATTGATGCGACTTAGTTATCAGTTTGTTTTTGTTTAATGGTTCAGTTGGATCTGCAATTTTCTATTATAGGGATATCTTTCAGTTCATGCTTTGTTTCTACAATTATTGGTTTGTTATTGTGAATTCAAGTGTTCATACAGTTTGGATCTGGCCTACCAACAGGTATGTTCGTTTTGTCTTGTAGTGCGATTCTAGTTACTAAATTTTTACGAGTGCCAGTCTTTAATTCTTGCTTCTATTATTCTGTATCATTGTTTCACCTGTGATATCTGTATGTGGGTCTACCGGAAAACAACTTCTCTACTTTATAAGGGTAAGGTTAGGTACTATACGACCTCCCCAGACCCTGCCTCACTGCGGAATTTCAGATTGGGTGTGATAATGATAATGATGAATATCGGAGGCGGACGGAATGCTACAGGGAACGAAAACGAGATTTGCATATAATTTTTGTAGATTTGGAGAAGGCGTATGACAGGGTTCCTAAAGAACTCATGTGGTGGTGTTTGGAGAGAAAGGGCAGTCCTAGGACGTATATCAAAGTGATTAGGGGTATGTATGAAGGAGCATTGACTAGCGTAAGGACTATAGGAAGCGATACGAAAGTTTTCTCTATTGGTGTTGGACTACACCAAGGCTCGGTTTTAAGCTCTTTTCCATTCACATTAGTGTTAGATGAATTAACCAAACATATTCAAGGAGACGTATCTTAGTGTATGTTATTTGTTGACGATATTGTCCTAGTGGATGAGACTAAGGAGGGGTCAATGCTAAGTTAGAACGTTGGAGAGAAGCGTTAGAATCGAAAGGTTTTAGAATGAGCAAGTCCAAAATAGAGTATTTAGAATGCAACTTTTCAGGTAGTTAGATGATATATGAGGCGGCAGTAGCAATTGGTACTGACATCATACCACAAAAATTGAGTTTTGAATACCTCGGCTTCATCATGCAGAGAGATGGTAACATAGATGACGATATATTACATCGTATTAGATCTGGGTGGATCAAATGGCGGAGTGCATAAGGTGTTTTATGTGATAAAAAGGTCCCTATAAAATTCAAAGGAAAGTTCTATAAAATGGTTATTCGGCCAACTATGTTATATGGGGTAGAGTGTTGGCCTACTAAACGTAGACATACCTGACAGTTGTTGGTAGCGGAAATGCGTATGCTTAGGTACGCTGGCTATATGTCGAATATCATGCATAATAATAATATTATTATGAATCTAATCCCAATCTCGTATTATGAATCTAATCCCAATCTCGTTAACTTAACAAAACTCTCCGATCTGCAATACCACTCATTTTTTGTGTGGCTAAGCTCCCCTAAAATCTAAAGTGTGAACACCTTTGCAGCAAATGATAGCTACCTTTCCTCTTTACCTAACTGAACAAGGGTGACTCCACAGGTGAAGACGTCACAACATAAGTGGCCGGTGATTGTACATGAAATTTTCTGATTCGGTTACGGATACGGTGTTCCAATCTTTTCTATTAAATTTTATTTATAAATTGTCACCCGCCTCAGTACAAATAGCAATCCAGTCCTCCACAAATCTTTAGCACCAAAACACTAATCCCGACATCATGGAAATGTCTGCCTATGTCCAAACTCTTCTAGGGACTCTAGGTTTGCTTCTTATTATCTATGCTAGGCTCCGAATCGTACCCAAGAATGTTAGCAGAAGTAAGAAAATCAGAGCCCCAGAGCCAGCGGGAACTTGGCCTTTGCTCGGCCACCTGCATCTTCTAGGTAGGCCAGAACCGGCATGCAAAATCCTCGGAGCCTTCGCTGATAAATGTGGCCCCATTTACACACTCAGATTGGGAGCTCGCCAAGTGCTGGTCGTGAGTTGCTGGGAGATGGTTAAGGAATGCTTTACCACCAACGACAGAGTTCTGGCCTCTAGGGCAAACATAGCTGCAGGGAAACACATGGGCTATAACAATGCTCTCTTTGCTTTAGCCCCCTACGGACAATATTGGCGCGATGTTCGGAAACTCGCAACTGTTCATATTTTATCAAATCATCGACTAGAGTTGCTCAAACATGTCCGAACATCGGAAGTGGACACGTTCATTAAAGAATTGCATAGTCTTTGTTCTGAGTCTGTGGAATGGTCTACGAGAGTGACAATAAGTAAATTGTTAGAGGCCCTGACATTCAACATAAGCCTGAGATTGGTAGTTGGCAAGCGATTTGATAGCGATATACACAATGAAGAAAACAGCGAACCATGGAGGTACCGAAACGCACTAGAAGAGGCTTTGTATCTATTTGGGGCTTTTGTGGTTTCCGATGCACTTCCATGGCTTGAGTGGATGGACATTAGAGGGCATATCAGCGCTATGAAGAGGACTGCAAAGGAACTTGATGCGGTGATTGAAAATTGGTTGGAGGAGCACATGATCAGGAGGAGGACAGATGGTGACAGGTGCCGAGAAAGTGACTTGATGGACGTGATGTTGTCGAACCTCAGTGAGGGTGCCACTGTTTCAGGTCATTCCCGCGATGATGTGATAAAGTCAACAGCTTTGGTACGCTTTCTCAAGAATTCTTTCTTTTAATTACCTGATTAATTATTGACCATTTTTATTAAATAAAAAATTTATTAATAAGAGACCACGTGACTCTGTTTATCTGAGGACAATGAATTGAGCAGTAACGGCAATATGTGACGGTCTGTTTCTACGAACCCGTATATGAAGATTCGTTTGCACATTGCAGCTTCTTACACTCACGGGCTCAGGAAGTACATCAATGACGATAACATGGGTACTCTGTCTTCTACTAAATAACCCAAAGGTGTTGAAGGCAGCGCAAGAAGAGCTTGACATCCACGTAGGAAAAAGACGATGGGTGGACGAATCTGACATTCAGAAGCTCAACTACCTGCAAGCAATTGTGAAGGAGACCCTACGCTTATATCCACCAGGACCGCTAACAGGAATTCGTGAGGCCACCGAAGACTGTTATATTGGTAGCTATTATGTCCAAAAGGGCACTCGTTTGCTGGTTAACTTATGGAAGCTACACCGAGACCCTCGCATCTGGGAAAATCCCTGCGAGTTTAAACCGGAGAGGTTCTTGACAACTCATGCTGATGTTGATTTTAAGGGTCAAAATTTCGAGTACATCCCATTTGGCTCCGGGCGAAGAGCGTGCCCTGCTATAAATTTAGGCGTGCAAGTGGTTCACCTGACACTTGCTAGGCTGCTTCAGGCTTTTAATTTCAAAACTGTTAATGGCCTACCAGTTGACATGAAGGAAGGTGTGGGTCTCGGCTTACCAAAGTTAAACCCGCTCGATGTTCTCATTCAACCACGCCTTGCTTTGAAGCTCTATCAATGCCTTTGAGGAAATCTCCCTTGTTTCGCATTGTTACAAGTGTTATCACGTGGTTGTGTTAATTGTGGAATTTCTATATCTACTTTGTCTAGAAGTAAAAGTACGACGAAGGTGATATTAGTGGAAGATGTTATATACCAAACAGTACTGGTATATTAGTTAATATTACTATTATAAATAAATAAAGATTAATTTAACGAAATGAAATTTTTATTTAATAACAATAACATCTAATATTGTTATTTCGATATTGCTGGGTAATATATGTTACACATATATTATTATGCCATACATGTGGAAATTTGTTAATCCCTGTTTTGAGATCTTGTATCCCGATGGGCAATAACAGGTTCTGCAGAAATCAATTCCTAGTCTAGATATAATGATCTAGACATTGTGTGATATGAACCTTACTAAGAATAGTAAGACCTAATAATTGAAATTGATAATTTTGTTCTAAAGTAGTCGAAGAGATCAGATTTACGAAAGAAACTTAAACCTATTATTTGTATAATCAAATAAGAATTCAAGTGATAAGAAAGGTTGTAGACATCACTATAAAGAATAAAGAAGAGAAGATGAGTCATAAGTCTGAGTTATAAACACCATTAAAAATTTGATACGTTCAAAGAGTTCAATAAAGAATCAAGAAGGAGAATGTTCTCCAAAATATTATTGATGATAATTTTTTCTAATTACAAAATGTGCCTTTACAAAGATTAAAGTTGTCAATGGGCTTGGCTGGGCTCAGGTTATGTTGTCCCGACAGGTCGAGATGGGTCGACCTATGGCCCGACCTATGGCTCGACGGGTCACAGGAGGGCCAGACCAACCCGGTCTGTCATTTTTTCATAAAGAAAACTTCTAAAACGACGTCGTTTTGGAAACCTTAGCCTGTTGCCCTGCAGGCAGATCTTGGTCGGCCCAGCGCGTGGCTCGATCAACTCGGGGCGAAATCTGGTCGGGCCCTTTTTAACATTTCCAACAAAGATAAAGACATAAAACCTAAAAGCAATCTTAAATCAAATTATGGTTTGAATTTAAAAATACTCAGCTTGCTTGAAACAAAAGAATCTTTTAAATAAATTTAATTTCCTAATTTGTATCTATGAAATAGGAAAATAAGACTAATAGACTTAGAAAAGAATAAGAAAAATAAGTACAACTTGGTGATACGTGTCGTTAGGTGTAGATAAATTAAATCTTTATTTTAATTTTGAATTTATTAATCAATTTATTGTATAACAAACAAAAGTCAATCATGTGAGAAAAGTTAATTTACTAATTTGGTATATTTATTGGTAAGCTCTTTATAATATTTTCAACTAAAAAGATCCGAGTATGTCAATATTAACTCTTGAACAAGCGAAAGTCATCATAAATACAATATACGCATATAAATGACCTATTCAATTTCAAATTCAGGTTTATATATCAACCATTTAAAATGTGGATATCTTAATAATTTTGCTTATATGAAAGAAATTTTATCCTAAAGGAAGAAACATGATCAATACACTAACACATAATATCTTCTTTAACTAAAATTATTAATATACAACATTAAAATTAATCTCTTTGATCCTCCATTATCTTTTCAATTTCATCTTAACGCCTTGCTTTTCTCAATTCCTTATTAAGTTTTTTTACGTCACTTCCAAAGATTGCACCTAGTATTAAATGTGATTTGAATTGTTTTTATTTGAGCATTCTTTTTATTTTTATTTGATCCTCTTTTCTTGTGTGTAATAGGTGTATCCACACGAGAAGTTATGAAAGTGTGAGTAGATTAAGTGAACTTGACATCACCAAAATTGAAAGGGAATTGAGAAAAGCAAGTGTCAAGAAGAATTTGAAAAGATAATGGAGGATCAAGGAGATAAAGGCGGTGACCAAAGAACATTAATGGATTTTATGCTACCTGGGTTTAATACGAACCAATAAGGGATCACTAGGTTGCCTATTAAAGCGAACAATTTTGAAATTAAGCTTGCTTTATTGAATTTTTGCAAACTATTGTTCAATTTTATGGTTTACTGAATGAGGATTCAAATGCTCACCTTGCTATTTTTTTGGAAATTTGCAGTACATTTAGGTATAATGGGTTATCTAAGGAGGCAGAAAGGATAAGGCTCTTTCCCTTTATAATGAAAGATCGGGCGAAAGCATGGCTAAATTCTCTTAATCCGAAGCATATAACTACATGGGAAGAGTTAGTGCAAGGTTTCCTAGCTAAATACTTTCCATTAACAAAGACAATTTGGACTATCAAGGAGATTACAACTTTTTAGCAGTATGACGGAGAATCCCTCTACGAGGTATGAGAGAGATTTAAGGAGCTACAGAGAAGTTTTATTTATCACAACTTGCCAAGAGAGCTTTTATTGTAGACATTTTATAATGAAGTTAATGCAGTGACTAGGAGTACAATTGATGCAGCAGTTGGAGGCTTGTTGATGAGAAAAATAAATCGATGCTACATATGATCTAATTGAGGATATGGCCATTAACAACTGTCGGCAATCAAGTGAAAGAAATAAACCGTACAATGTGAAGGAACAAAAGGTAATCATGGTAACTAATTCAGCTTCAACCATACAGGCATAGATAGTGGCATTAACCAAAAAGTTGAACAACATCAATGCCTCATCCAGTTTGGTAAATGCAATGCAATAGGTTTATGAAATATGTGGACAATATGATAATACATCAACAGAATGTTATTTGATGAACAATGATGGAGGGGAACCATCAAATTATTTAGGTGTGCCACAACTTTTAGGTAATAATCCCTTCTCAAATACTTATAACTCTTTGTGAAAAAACCACCAGAATTTTTCCTGGACCAATAATGTAGGTAAAAATTTGAGACTACAAAGACCATCAGGATTCCAAGACAAGTAAGGAAATTGGGAGTCAAAGTATGAAAGCCTCGAGTCAAGATGGAATCCCATTTTTTTAGAATATTGGATACGATAGGCTCTAAGGTTAACAGTATCGATGAAGAATAGAAGAAGACATAAGCAAGGATTGACTTGATGCTCAAGAATCATGTGTCTTCCATTCACAACCTAAAGGTGCAGGTAGGCTAGCTTGTAACAACATTGACAATTAAAATTTTAGGTAACCTTCAAAATACTGGCGAGTCTAACCCCAAGGAGCAAGTGAAAGAAATGCATTTAACAAGTGGGAAGGAGTTGGCAAAACTAGTTCAGAAAGGAAGCCAAAGATCAGGTTAAGACAAGACAAGAGAAAGGGAAACAAAAGGTAACAGAAGAGGAGGAACCACGCCCTACATTCCACCTCCACCATACGTACCTAAGTTACCATTTCTATAGAGATTAAGGCTTAACCCTGTAAAGAGCCAATTTGCAAAATTTTTGGAAAAGTTTAAGAAGCTACATTTGAGTTTTTCACTTTTAAAAGTGCTTAAACATACTTAGGATTTGAAGCAGATAATAGCCTTAACAACCAATTGTAGTTTGATGATCACTAACAACATACCATCAAAATAAAAAGATCCAGGGAGTTTCACTATTCCTTGCATTGTTAATTGTATGGAATTTTCTAAACGTTTTTGTGATCTTGGTGCGAGTATTAATCTTATGTCATTGGCTAATTTTAGGAAATTGAAATTGGACGATATAAAGTCAACCTCAATGACAATTTAGTTAGCAGATCATTCGATAAAGAAACCATTTAGGGTTATGGAAGATGTTCCGGTAAAGGTTGACAAATTAGTTACTCATGTTGACTTTATAATTCTTGATATTATAGAAGATAGGCAGTGTCCACTCATTCTGGAACGTACATTCATGAACACTAGGCATGCACTCCTTGTTGTTAATGATGGGATCTTAATTATGTGTATTGGCGATGAAAAGGTAGAATTAAATACGAATAGGACATTAAAAAGTAAGGTTAAGCGAAACATTTGTATGAAAGTTGATGCGGTGAATGATTGTATAGAGGAACAACAGAGAGCAATGATTAAGTAGAAAAGTGAATTAGATGACAATGAGATAAGTGTAGAAGAAGGGGAGTTAGATAACAATCAAAATTAGGAACCCTTAGAGAGAACAAAGTCACTACGCCCACCTTCTTGTGAGAAACCACTAACCATTGAACTCAAACCACTAACAACGCATTTAAGGTACACATTTTTGGGTAAGGATCCAACATTGCCAATAATTATTTCAAATCAATTGAATGAGGAATAGGAAAAGAAAGTGGTTGAGATTATAAAAAGAAGAAGGAGAGCTATGGGGTGACAAATATCAGACATCCGAGGAATAAGTCCCTGTATTTAACCGATACTAACTAGTACCATCTGAATACAATATTAATATATTTCATGCCATTTTTTAGTTGGCATGCTACAAAATTTGTTTCTTTGGTCATGATAGTTAAAATATAAATAAAAAGAATATGAATTTCATTTTTTTTATATGATGAAAAGGATTATAGAAAATGAAACTAATTCCTAAAGAGAAGATGAATTGAGTTCTTATTTGATAGAAAAGATGAAATAAACGAGATTTTATTAGAAAAAGACTTCTTTTTTGGATTAAATAATATTTTGGTTTGATTGGACTTTTTTTTGGATTAATTATAAAAAATCTCAAATTTTACTTAATAATAATAGTTTAAAATTTAAAGGTAAAATACTCTAAGTTTCCATTTTTAGCAAAATAGCCTGATATTAAGTTATTTGTTAATGTCAAGTGGAGAGCTACTTCAGATTAATACTTCTGCCATAGGTTAGTTTGCGTATTGGGCCAAAGGAAAGGTAAAAGGTTGCACGCGATTTACTATGCCAGAAGACTCTTGCAAGACCTCAGCTGAACTACACCACTACAGAGAAGTAACTACTCACAGTAGTTTACACTTGTGATAAGTTTTGACAATATCTTTTGGGTTCAAATGTAATCGTATTCACTGATCATGCAGCGTTAAAATACATTTTCAACAAAAAAGATGCAAAATCAAGGCTCATTCGATGGGTACTACTTTTACAAGAGTTTGATATAGAGGTTGTTAAGTCAAGAAGACTTCACTTATATTAATTTTGATGACAATAAAATAATAATAATTTTAGAAGTGTGTGTGTTGATTTGATAAGTTTGTTAAGTGTGTAGAAAAATGTAAGTGACACGAAGTCAAACCTAGAAGATATGTGGTCAATGCTAGAAGATACACATCATCACTACAACAGATGAAGCGACACCAGAAGAAGAGTGACAACAGATGAAGCGATACCAGAAGAAGTGTGACAACAGACAAAGTGACACTAGAAGAAGTGTGACAACAGACGAAGAGACACCAGAAGAAGTACAGTACCAGAAGATAGAAAAGGAAACTATTTTAGAACGTCAGGCAGTTAGTTAGTTGGAGTCAATTATAGGACTCAAATAATAACAATTTCTAGAAGATTCAAGAAGCAGTTTCTTAAGAAGATAGTTAAAGTTTTAGGCTATAAATACTAGGTATAGTCGTAAATAAAAAATAATGCTTTACACAACAAGATACAATACTTAGAGAAACTCTGTATTCAAGTGTGAAAAAAAGGAGAGCGAATACATCTGTAACGTAAAGCTCAAACAATATCTTTCCGAGAGAAAAAAAAGGCTAGAGCCTGGAGAGGCTAAGAAGGCAGATAATGAATACTTTGTGAGAGAGACCTGAAGTGGCTTTGCAAGTGTATTTTACATATTATACGTGATTCCTATATTAACAAGTGATTTACTTCAGTTGGTATCAGAGCTTGGTTTCCAAGAAACACCTTTACAAAGTGAGGACAAAGATCCATGGTTGAATCACATGTTTTTATAACTGAAGGTGCCTCGGTTACAAGACCTCCTGCATTTAATAGCGAAGACTATCATTATTGGAAGGATAAGATGCGGCTCTTCATAGAATCGATACATATTGATCTTTGAGATATTATTGATAATGGTCCATATACACCAACAGACAATGAAGGGAATAGAACCTCTCGTGACTAATGGACGGTTGATTAAAAAGCTCGCTATCTGTTAAACTCAAAGGCCAAGTTCTTTTTAAGTTGTGCCCTAAGCAAAAGTGAATATGATAAGGTTCATGGATGCGAATCTTCAAAGGAAATGTGGGACACATTAGCCATTACATGTGAAGGTACAAATCAGGTGAAAAAGTCCAAGATTAGCATTCTTGTTCATCAGTATGAGATGTTTAAGATGAAAGAGGATAAGTCTATTGATCAGATGTTTGGACGATTCCAAACAATTGTTAATGGACTTAAAGCTCTTGGAAGAATCTACGATAATCAAGATCATGTCAGAAGGATTCTCAGAAGTCTTCCAAAAAGATGGAGACCCAAAGTAACGGCAATACAAGAAGCCAAGGATTTAAGTAAGCTAAAGCTAGACGAATTGCTTGGTTCACTAAAAATACATGAAGTGGAGATTGATGTAGAAGATAAACCTAGAAGATTTAAACCTATCGCATTAAAGGCTGGTCAGAAGAATCAAAAAATAGAAGCACATCTTTAAAAGCATTAAAGATTGAAGAAATCAAGAATGATGATGCCAGTGAATCTGATCAAG
>JANITX010000010.1:11091414-11106065 GCA_027564395.1 Erythroxylum ulei | reverse complement strand
CCGACGCTCAAGTTAGTCTTTTTGGGAGAGTTTTGATTACTAATAGTCGAGAAAACTAGGGTTGTAATGCCGTACCTATATCATGGCCAAATAGTATATGGGATAATTGCCAGGTTTAGGTCTTTACATAGGTCTTGGTGTTTGCATGGGAGATGAACACCTACGACTGGGCCGTCGACGTCTGGGCCTAGAATAGGGCCTTGTATGGCTGACCCAACCAGGTTTGATTCGACTTTTTTTTAGGATTAATTATAAAAAATCTCAAGTTTTTTTTTAGTTTTACAATACTAGTTTAAACTTTAAAGGTAAAATACTCTAAGTTTCAATTTTTAGCAAAATAGCATGATATTAAATCATTTATTAATGTAAATGATGTGGTGAGCTACTTCATATTAACACTTTTACTATGCGATTCTCACATATTGTATTTGTATAAAGTATGAATTTATTATTTAATAAATTAAAAATATCAAATACTTTAAAACAATTATGAAGTAAAACATATGAAGGCATGTATAATTATTTTAGGATTTTTGATATTTAAAATTTATTAAATAATAATATTGATATGTGGCAAAAATATTAATCTAATTTGGTTTTGACGGGCTAACTTTTTAATTGGTTTTTAAAATAATTTTGTTAGCATTTTTATTTGAACTAGCCAATTTTATTTATTTACCAACATGTTTATTAGTTATAAATGTGAACTTTGTAATGTGTCATTCGTCAATTATACATATATAATGGTCCGAACTTGTAAGAAGAGAAACCCGACCCGCCTTCGTGAAATGATGTGAAAAGCAAAGCTTAAATAAGGCGGGCTTGATAAATCGTAAACTATCGTCCACTCACCCAAGAGGTCCAAAGTCCAAAACAAACTATAAATGAACTTAAAAGTCCTAGTTCCATTAAATCAGAAATACAAGATCAAACATCAAGAAAAGTTAGTCGGATTCAATTTCTACAATAATCATGTAATTAACATTTTTATAATTTTTTTTTTTTTTGGTTTTCACGAGATGTGTCGGGAGAGTTTCAATTATGGGAAGATGCTTTTAAGTCATCTACATCTAGACTAATTCTCGCTCGAACCAAGTAGGTTCTTTGCGGAAGATAAAACTCTGACTTCAAGTTTTAAACGACTATATTCATAAGGGCGATTTGAATTCACGACCTCACTTAAATCGAAAGAACCCCTTATTAATTTACCTACGCCTTAGAGTTAACATGGTAGAGACTAATTAATTTGAGATGTCCATTCTAGCACATAGGTTCACTTTCAAAAGCCGGAATCAAAATTCCAGCTCGAACGTAAAACAAACTGTTATAGAGAAGAATTTACGATCTCAATGTGGTCAATTTTGCTGTCGTCTGGCCCGTGACAAAATTCTGCTTCTAATCCTGATGCGTTTTGAATGTGGACAATTCTGCCTCAGAAAGTTCCTCGTAAGGGATGGCGGAGCCCAAAGAAATATGGGCTTTAAGAGCAACCTTACCGATGCGTTAACCTTGGTCAACAATTTTACTAATAAGAAAAAGTTGGTTCTTTGTTTTTCTAATGCAACATTCCTCCCCCTCGCTTTAATTTATAATTCAATCATATAATAGCTAATTAGGTAATATTTGATAATTAATGTTAATGTAATTATAATTTTATTACTAATGATAATTACGTATTATATAAAACTTAAAGACAAATTATTTTAATTAATTAAATTTATTTTATTAATCAATGTGATATTTATTTATTAATAAATATCAATAAAAATTATTTTACTTTATTAAAATAAATAATTTAAAAGTTAAATGTCATTTACAATTCAAGTATGTTTTAATTATTAAATCAAAATTGTATTTGAAATTTATATATTTTGAATTTGATTGTATTTAATCTTATATTGAAAAACCACTCAAATTTTGCTCAAATGAAGAAGACCCAAATGGCTGCATAGTTTGCCAAATTTTTAGAAAAGTTGAAGAAGTTGCCGATCAACTTATCGTTGAGGCTTTGGAGAATATGCCAAATTCCTCAAGGACATCTTAACCAACAAGCTTACTTAGGAGGATAGCCAAATGATGTCATTGGTGGAGAGTTATAACTCCGTAATTACTGACCACATACCCTCAAAATTAAAGATTTAGGGGGTTTTACTATTCTTTAAATAGTTGGTAATCTTGAATTTTTCATACGTTTATATGACTTAGGGGCTAGTATTAACTTAATTTCTTTGTCAATTTTTAGGAAATTGAGATTGGGAGACATGAAGCCAACATTTATGCTTATCCATTTGGTGGACCAATTGATCAAGAAGCTATTTGGAGTGGTGGAGAATGTATCAGTCAAGTTAGCCAAGTTTATTATCCCATAGGCTTTGTTGTTTTAGATTTTAAGGAAGATTGAATCTATTCGCTGATCCTTAAGAAGCCAACTAATGAACACTAAAAGAACATTGATTGATGTGCCTAACAGAAAATTAGTTCTTAGGATTGGTGATGAGCAGGTGGAGTTTAGCATGAGCAAACATTAAAGAATTCAGCAAAGGGGAGTGCCTGCATGAAAATTGATACGATTGGTGAATGTGTAAAGTAGCAAAAGGAGGAAGTTGATAATGACATGGATAAGAAAAATTATGAAGTGATTGATGAGGAAGAGAAGTTGGGTGAGCCATTAAAACAAGAATTATTAATGTGAACTGAAACATCCACTCCACCTTCTATTGAGAGACCACCTACTTTGGAGTTGAAGCCCTTATCAAAACACCTTATATGTACATTGATAGGTGAAGGACAAACACTACCTATTATCATATCAAACTAGTTATATTCGAAAAAAGAGAAGAAGGTGGTAGAGATAATTAGGAAGAGAATGAAGGCTATAGGATGACGAATTTCGGACATGAGAGGAGTAGGTCCTAGTGTAGTGATGCATATGATTAACTTTGAAGAAGGATGTACTGAGGGAGAGAAAAAAGAGATTCAATCCTAACGTGAAAAAAGTGGTGAAGAAAGAAGTAGTAAAGCTTTTAGATGCAGGATTTATTTACCCCATCTTAGATAGTGAATGAGTGAGTCCAATACATTGTATATTAGAAAAAGGAGGTATGATGGTGATAGAGAATGACAAAGGAGAGTTAATTTCTACTAAAACAGACACATGATTAAGGTTATGCATTGATTTCAGGAAGCTCAATACTGTGACTAAGAAAGATCATTTTTCCTACCTTTGGTAAATCATTGATGGAGAGAGTGGTCAAACATACTTTCTATTGCTTCATTGATGGGTAATCTAGCCATAATCAAATTTTCATACATCTAGAAGACCAAGAGAGGACCATATTCACTTATCCCTATGAGACCTTTGTTGACAGAATAATGCCCTTTTAACTTTGTAGTGTATCATCTACTTTTTAAAGGTGCATGATAACAATATTTGCAAATATGGTTGAAGATATTATTGAAGTGTTTATGTAAGAGTTTTTGGTTTTTAGAGACTCTTTCAAGCATTGCTTGAAAAATATGGATAGAGTTCTCCCAATGTGTAAGGAATCATATTTAGAACTCAATTAGGAAAAATGCCACATCATGGTGTATGGAGTTGTGGTCTTGGGGCATAAGATATCATACAAGGGGTATAGAAGTGGATAAAGCCAAAATGGAAGTCAATGAAAAGATTTCACCACCAAGCAATGCCAAGGGCGTGAGAGCATTTTTGGGACATGTAGCATTTTATCGTTGCTTTATTAAGTGTTTTTCTCTTATTGATAATTGCTTATAAAATCATTGATTAAAGATGGGCATTTTCACTTTGAAGCTAATTGCTTTCTTGCTTTTGACAAGTTAAAGCAAGTGTTGACTTTAGTAACCTCTTTTGACGTCGTTGGATTGGTCCCTACTGTTCGAGATTATGTGTGAACCGAGCGATGTGTATTGGGACAACAAAAAGATAAGAGGTTAAATGGAATCTAATATGCAAGTAAGACCTTGTCGGGAGCATAATTGAATTACACTGCAACAAAAAAAGATCTATTAACAGTGATATTTGATTGTGACAAGTTCCATTCTTACCTTTTAGACTTACAAGTTATTGTTTATACAAACCATACAGCATTATGATATCTTTTTGTTAAGAAGGACACAAAGTCAAAACTTATCCTGTGGGTGCTACTTCTTCAAGAATTTGAAATTGAGATTGGACACAAGAAAGGAGTGAAGAATGTGATGTCTGACCACTTATCACGTTTAGAATGAGGGGAGGTGAAACCAAATAAAGAAATTAATGAACAATACCCCGATGAGACCTTATTGTTGGTAAATCGCCTTTTTTTTTTCATGGTTTGCTAACATAGCAAACTATATTGTAGGTGGTACCCTTCCCATATATTTATCTTATCAACAACAAAAGAGGTTTTTTATTTGAATGCACCCATTATCTTTAGAAAGAACCCATTTTATATGAGATTTATGCTAATGGATTGATTCGTAGGATGTTCCAAAAGATAAGATGCTTGAGATACCAACTCAATGTCATAATTCATCTTATACAGGCCATTATAAAGCAAACAAGCAATAGCTCATGTGTTAGAGTGTGGATTCTTTTGGCTTAAATTATTTAAGGATACTAAAAAATATATGATAAATTGTAATAGATGCCAATGAGTTAGAAATATTTCAAAAAGAGATGAGATGTCCCTTTCCAACATCATAGAAGTGGAAGTTTTTGATATATGGGCATGGACTTTATGGGAGCTTTCTCATCTTCTCTTGGGAACACATATATCCTAATTGGTGTGGATTATGTTTCTAGATGGGCTGAAGCAATAAAACTCCAATCAATGATGGTAAAGTGCTTTATCAAAGGAATATTCAATAGGTTTGGAGTTCTAAGAGTGATTATAAGTGATGGAGGAAGACACTTTTACAACAAGCCCTTTAAGGCTATTCTAAAGATATATGGAGTTTATAATAAAGTGGCTATACCCTATCATCCACAAATGTGGACAAGTGGAGGTTGTCAATAGGGAGTTGAAGATAGACAATGCATTATGGGTATATCGAACTATATTCAAGACACCGATAGGTACAACTCCATTTTGACTTATCTATGGAAAAGCTTGTCATTTGCCATTGGGGTTGAAATAAAGGCCTTACTAGGCCAAAAAGACATTAAATTTTTATTGGAATGTAGTAGGTGAGAAGAGACTCATACAACTTAATGAATTGAAAGAGTTGAGATTTAGTGCTATTGAGAATGCCAAGCTCTACAAGGAAATAGTAAAGAGATGGCATGATGCCCATATCGAGAAGAAGGAATTTAAGAGTGGGTACTTGGTGGTGTTGTTTAACTCAAGACTTTGTTTATTTCTAGGTAAGCTTAAGTCCCATTGGAATGGCTTTTTCAAAGTTATCCAAGTATTCATACATGAAGCTTTAGAATTGGAGAATAAAAAAGGGAAAATATTTAAAGTGAATGGGCATAGATGCAAAACCCATTTTGGAGGAGTCTTTTCATAAGAAAAGGAAGTGATCTCTTTCCTTTCTCTTGATTTAGCATGTGTGAGTGAGGAATGGTCAAGCTAATGACCTTAAACCAGCATTTGTTGTTTATTAGGTTTTTGTAATTTCTTACATATGATTTCATTGTTTTCTTATTTTTAGAGTGATTTTGATTAATGAATATCATGTTTAGAAGTGTGTTACATTTTAGGGAACATATTCTAGAAGATGCATAAAGGAACTAGTATAAAGCTATTCAAAATTGGAGGAAGCACTACTATGCACAATTGTGCATGGTGAGATTTCCATATTCTCATAACTTCTTTGGCTCATTATTATAGAGTTAACGTTGATGGACTAACCCCTGTTTTTCTTAAGTGGTTGAATAAAACAAATTTGAGGAGAGTTGAGATCTTGGAGTGCCATGGTCTGGAACTATGAGATATCAACTCTAAATCGAAAGTTAAAAATAAGATAGGCCATGCGGGTTCTAGTTCAGCAACACTAACAGGTCTCATCTAGTGAAGAATCTGAAGAGGAGGAAGAAGGATGGGAGACAGTGCTTGAAAAATTAGAGGAGAATAACAAGTGCCTTAAGGGCTATATGGACATTACAGAGGTAAAACTAAGGGAGGTAGTACACCATCAGTGCTATCGAACCAAGAAGTTGTTAAAGTTTTTTTTCTATGTAAGGAGTCTATGTTCTATCTCCTAAACCATCACCACCCCAACCTCTATAAGTATTATTACCCTTGTTTTTTATTTCTCTTAATTTTTTTGTTTCATTTTCACATTGAAGACAATGTATTGTTTAAGTATAGGGATGTATATGCACTTGCATAACATTTGGGTAGCATCCCACTTCCATAGAGCATATACCCGACATTCTAGAGAACATTCAAGCACATACCCCACGAAAGCGGCATATTAGAGCAGTCACATTCACTTATTAAGGTATTATACATAATACAAGTATTTAAGAAGATCAAAACTTCCCATTTTATTCATAAACATAAACATACATTGTAGAATTACAGTACATAATCCACATATATACATTACCAACAACATTTAAGAGTTTTCTACTCTTTACAAGACGTTCTACATGAAGTGGGATATTAAACCAAAATATCCTATCTAGACTCTTTAGTATCAGCTAACCAACCTTAAAGCCATTCTTGCTCCAAAACACAAGTACTAGATTTCTACTTGATCTGCATAGGAGTTAGAACTCCTTTGAACCTAAAAAATAACATTGCAATTTTGATGAATTTGTGAACTCAGTGAGTGAACCATTATTGATGTGCTCACTCATATCAGCTCTCAATAACATATATATAGTCTAGTTTACCAAATATGTTATATAAATGAATAATTCACATCACATCACATACTTCATTGATTTGAACCATTCAGTATTTCATGTTAGTTCAATGGGCATGTAAATTCAATTAGTCAATATGGTACATTCATTCACTCATTTAATAAATACGGATGCATATGCAAATGCACATGTGACTCACTTCATTTTTACTTTATTGTGATCGATTGCCTATTTAACTATCCCGTATCTATTATGGATACCAGACTCATTTTATATATTATCTCGTACCCATTATAGATACTAAACTCATTGATAACTGAGCCTACGGCTCGTTGTCCATATTTATAAGCTTTAAGCTCTTTTTCAATTGGGTCACTTTAGTCATAACTCCTTTATCTGTTCATACATTTCAATATAATGAGATGCAACAATTCACTTATGATGCATTTAGTATTTCACATTTGATATACTCAAGTTATATATCACATTCTTTGGAACTAAGTCCGGCATTCAACAATCAGTTGAGAACATATATTTTCATATTCACATACATTTACAAAACACTTCTAATACATTCTTGAATATCGATCTCCTCGTACAATTGATGGTTCAAAATTATCATAATTACTTGAGTAGCAATTCAATAACTGAATTTTAAACAAAGCAACTAGATTATGGTGAGAGAACATCTAGGTTGACTCACAAGATGCTTTAGAATAGCTATTTCCTTAACGACCCGACAATGTCCGGATGCGGTTGGTCAATTTGTGTCTCTATATCATGCAATAGACACACATATATATACATTACTAACTTGTTTAATCAATTGGATACTTAATCATGCGTATGTAGATGTGTCATGTTTAATGTATTCTCAATTGACTATCCTAAGTATGTAACCTTATTCACAAATCTTGCTCATTCATTCGTCATATCTTGTACATAACTCATTGGAGATTAGATCAATGCCTTAAGAAATCTTGATTACTCTAAATTCCTTCAATCATACGTTTATCCATCCCTTCCTAACATTCCATACTCACATAACTTCCCAATTCTCAGTCAGTCATACCTAATTCATGACTTATATCCCTTGCATGACATTTGCATTCATAAGGACACCTTCATTTCTTTAACAACTCATGCTTCCCAAATTCATGTACATTGATATCAAACAATCCATTCCTTAATTCTAACATCAATTATCAACTTAAAGTTATCAAACCATTAATCAATCAATCAAACAACCATCTAAGTTCATTTCAAACCTTAATCAAATCCAAATACACCAAAGTAAATAACTTATCCTTAGTTGGTTCAAAAATCACACAAAATAGAGTTTTCACTTCCCAAGCATTTCCTATGATCGTGGGTACCTTTCCACGATTTTGGAAAGACAAAACATAAACTTTTCTTCTCCAGGGCATTTCCCACGATCGTGGAAAGGAGCTTATGCTGCTTCCATGATCGTGGAATGGGTGAACAGGCGGTTCACCATCCCTTTCATTCAATCTTTTTCCAAATTCTAACACCATCATACTAATCCATTGATCATACCTCACTTATACCTAAATTATACTTCATTTCCTCATCAATTTCATCACCAATTTCAACTCAAATCATTTAATTGATAACTGATAAATATTAGTCTTTCATGCATCATAATCAAAATAGAACTATCATTCACCTTCATACATATAACCCTAACTTATCAATTTCTGGAACACTCCCAATATACCCATTTTTCTACATAGCTACATCATCATTTACACTTCAAATCTCAACCTGAACCATCCATATAATCCACTATTTTCAAGCATAAAAAACAAAACAGAAACCATAAATTCCTCCATCAAATTCCAACATAACTTCATCAACCCTATCTATCACTCATCTCAATTTAATCATCATGAATGTTTCTATTTTAACATACCATAGAGATAAAAAATCACTTACTTGATTGGCCCTAATTCCACCTTAATCTTTAAGTTAACTTAATCTTCCAACAAGCAAGGATATTCTAAGAACAAGGTGGAAATAGAAAGGGGTTTCAATCACAAAATGAAGGCTGCAGAAATTTTGGAGTAGAAAAGTGTAGAAATTTGGGAAAAACTCTAACTTTTGTAGGTTGAGTATGTGAGTCGGTGATGAGAAGGGAAACGAAGATGGCATGTAACAAACACAAGAGAAAGACGATCTTTCTTATGTGTGTGTGTTGTGGGTTAGGTGTGTGGTGAGGGTTTGGACACTTGTCAAACAAAGACCCATGCTACATGTCTCCTTTTATAAGCTACTAATTGTCACTTCGTAATTAGTCCACTTGTCTCATAGTCACTAGACCATTTGTCACCCATTTAAGCCCCCATTTGTCACTCATTTAATCAAGCCATGTGTCATACTATTACTAATTCCATGTGTCACTATTTCATAGATCTAGTCAACCTAAATTTTCATATATCAATTTATCTTTCTATTCAACATTTTTCCTATACTAGATACTCATATTACTTCCTTAATCACTCAAATGCAACAATTATTTCCAATTCACTAATTTAATCCATCAAACCAAAATTTAAGTCATAATCAACACACAATTACATCATAATCATTTAAGATCTTTCATACCCTTAAATAAATCAATTGAGTGCATAAACTATCTTTGAAATGTGTACTAAATCATAATTCACGTATGTACGTGAATATAATCCATGTAAATGAAATGCACTTCATGTATTCTCATATGATATGACTCATATGACTTCATATAGCAGTTAAATTCTTAAGTGTAGGAATGGGCTATTACAATTTGTGTGTGACTTTAAAATTGCATGGTGTTAGTTTTTGATTTTGTTAGCATTGTATATATTTTTATTGCTTATCTTCCAACATGGTAATTTAATTGTAAAGGCACATTAGCTTTTGAATTTTGTGTTTTAAGTGTCTTTGGGATGAATATGTATGTTAATTAGGATATGACACCTATTCTTTCACTTTATGACATTTGTATGGATATGCTTATAATTTCATTAATTAAAATTGGTAGGCATCATTAGTAAAATTGTTCATCATTTTTCTAATGCATGAACAATATTAAAACATTTTATATGCACGAACAATATGTAGAAAAATATGTATGAATTTAGCATATGAAGAACAATATTAAAAAATTTTAACAACTTGAACCATATGATTGGAGTTAAACTTGAGAAAAATTGAGAATGTGAAAACATAATGTAAAATGTTAGTGTTAGTGTTTGCGACACTCTTGCATTGGATGAGAAAATTCAGGAAATAAAAGTAAACTAATGCTAGTGTCGTACTTGTGACCAACACCTGACTTATTAATATTTGCACTCATAAAATTTCATAAGTTATTCAATGTCAAAAGCTAGATAGGTGTCAGACTCGTATATTAGGTAGTTAGCTTTAGAATTTCATATTTTTGTTTAAGTAAGGATATGACTTTTTTTGAAGTTATTTAATTGTCCCTAATTAGATTATGGAAAAGTAAATGTCCATTTACTTTTAGGATATAAGCTTTAGGGATTTTGTATATATTAAAGGCTATCTTATTGATATAGTTTAAAATAATTTGAGACTTTTCTTCAATTTGATAAGAACTTTCTTTTTATTATTTAATAAGAACTTAATATGATTTTATCAAGATAACATGTGGTAATCAAAATACTCATAACTTTAGTTCTAATTAACTAGTTTGATTAGGGTTAAGTAATCTTTACCTAATTTTGAAGACAACCCTACATAATTTGAGTCTTACGTAGTTTCTAGCCTAAGTTTCACTTTACTAAATTTTTAAGATTAAAATTTTAAAATATCCCAGTCTTTTTACTATAAGACAAACTATTTCAAATAAAATGATATTATATTCCATTGTATATATTGTATGATCATAATTACATATTATAATAGTAATTTAATAAATAAAATGATTATAGTAAGTCACATAAAAAATATAAATTACAAATATCTTCTGAATATAATTAAAAGGTAAATCTTTAATTTGATCAGAAAATGGATGTTAGTAAGATGAAGGCTAAATTAATTCATATCTTGTAGGTGGGTAAGTAGAATTTGGACGAGAAAAAAAATGTAGGAGTTCTAAAGTAAAGTCAAAAGATTTTATTTATTTATTTATTTATGGGTTAACCCACGAGGTGTTTTGGGTGGCTCAGAATTGTCGGTGACACCTTTAAGCCATTACCATGCCTAGATTAATTCCTCACTCGTGCCTTATGGGACTTCGAGGGGTGGCTTTGCATTACCACCAAGTATTTAACACTGCTGCATTCACAAGCAGGGTTTGGCTTAGCACTACCACCAAGTATTTAACATTGCTGCATTCACAAGTGGGTTCAAACCCCTGACCTTGCTTAAGCGAAGATTAGCCCTTTACCGCTGAACTTTAGTGCTCGGTGGTAAAAAGAGTTTTAATTATGTATATATAGAAGTTCCTAGGTCAAGTCAAAAAAGTTTTAAATTAACTATATTCAAATAGTTTTTGTTGAATAAAACTATCATACATCCTTACAGTAGTTTCAGAAGAATTTTGTATTATATAATTTATACTTTTACATTTAGCAATTCCGAAATTCCAATATGAACAACATTCATCAAGGTAATGTTCTTTCAAATTCCCAAATTTGTTGTATTTAATATTTGTATATATTAATGGAAAAAATAAATTTAACCCCCTTATGTTTTACCTCTTAGTACGTTATGCCCCCTTTATTTTTAAAATGAACCTGTTACTCCCTTTGACCACCAGTCAAAGGAGTTTAAAATTCAAAAAGACTTTTTTATCCATTACTTTTTCTTGTATTTCCAGTCTACTCTCATAGCCCCAAAAAAAACTTTGAGCTACCCAAACTACCTTGGGTTATTTTAGAGGGAATGACTACAGATGAAATCAACTCTATTGAGAAGAAAAAAATAATCAGAGGGAATTATCTCCAGTATTCTTTTTTTAATCTCGAAATGAACAAATTTAATAAGATTTGAAAAGGTTTGGAGGAAAAGAAACCTTTTTACTAAAAAAAAATGACATTTTCAATTATTTTTATTTTTTTGAAGTAATGGTGAGAAGATAAAAAAAATGACATTTTCAATTATTTTTATTTTTTTGAAGTAATGGTGAGAAGATAACTTACAAACAAAAATTTGTAATTTTTTCATCAATTAGCAGTTGGAACATACAATTATGAAAAAAAATGGCCCCTTTAATAAATTTTCTTTTTTTAATTTTGTTCATAAATAAATTTTCTTTATAAATTTTTTTCATAATTAACGATCATAAAGTACAATTATGAAGATAATGGTATTTTTAGTAATTTTCCTTTTTTTATTAAAGGTCAAAATGTAATCCATACTTAAAATAATTTTTATTTTTGAAATATAGGGGTTTAATGTATTTTAGTCAACAAAAGATTAAAAGGGTATTTTTGTCTAAAAATGCAATATGTACAATTGTAGTGATGTCATCATAATACATCGGTAAAAGTTTTTTAAAATTCTAAGCTCATTTGACTAGTGATCAAAGGGGATAATAAGCTTATTTTTAAAATAGAGAGGAGCATAACGTATCAAGGATAAAAAAAATGGAGTTAAATGTATTTTTTCTTATATTAATTACTGAAGTGGGATAATCCTTACTAAAAATGGACTTTACAGTTATAATCCTATTAGAAGTCAAACCCGATAGAAGCTTATAGTTTTTTTTTTCTGGATACGATAGTTGAGTACTTAGCTGTCAACGTTCATGTATTATGGTTGTGATGTAGTTGTAGCTTCATTTATTATGGCAGTCTTTTAGTTAGCTTTAGAGTGTTAAAGTATGAGAACAAAACCAACTTTAATGGTTATAAAAGGGGTTATATGGATATTAAGTAGTGAGAAAACAGTGAAAACAGGTAGGGAAAAGCAAAGTGAAAAGAGAATAAGAGAGAGTGAGAGGTAGAGAGCTACAACTCAAAATTTGTAATATCATTTTTATCAATATATATTGCTGCTTGTTTCTAGTAGCTTGTCCATTTTTATTTTTTTTCCAACAAATGGTATCAGAGCCAGGTTCGTGACTACATTTCAAGGACGTGAAAATGGCCAATATGATTTAGCCTCAAATTTCAAAATTGACGAAGACCAAGTCAAAGACAAATTGTGGAAACAGGAGCATCCAAATGAAGGTACTGCTCGGATCATAAGATTTATGGGAGATTGTCGAAGAGGGCTACACTGAGCCTGAAGATGCAACTACCGAAACATCTTTATCAAAGGTGTGAAGGACATCATTTAAAGAACCACACAAGAAGGACACGAAGGCCCTGTTTTTCATTTTCCAAGGACTTGACACATCAACATTTGAAAAAATCAGACGCAAAAACATCAAAGGACACATGGGAAACTCTACAGCAATCTCTTCAAGGGGTCGAAAAAGCTAAAAAGGTACAACTCCAATCTCTTAGAGCCAAATTTGAAACATTAAAAATGCAGAGTTCTAAAAAAATTAGTGACTATAGTTACTCGTCTAAAAATAATGGCAAATGAGATGAAAAGAAATGGAGAAGCTCTTGACAATGTAAGGGTGATGGAAAAACTCTTACGTTCATTGATAAGAAATTTTGATTATATCGTCCCTGCCATTGAAGAATCAAAGGATTGTCACAAATATCTATTGATGAGCTTATGGGCTCTCTTCAACCTTATGAGTTGCGAATGATCCAAATTGAAAATACTGATGATTTGGAACAAGCTTTGTAAAGCAAGTTATCTATTGGTGGTAATCAAACTAGTTACCAACAAGGCAGAGGAAATCAAGGGAGCTATGGAGGTGCCTCTAGAAGTAGATGTGGTGGACGAGAATGTGGTAGGAACTCTTTTGAAAGAGGCCAAACAAATGAAAACTATTAAATATATGGTCGTAGTAGAGGATTTCAAAACTGAGGGAGAGGCAGTTTGCAACAATGAGGTAATAAATCAAAAGTGCAATGTTATAACTATAACAAGTATGGCCATTTTAGTTACGAGTGTAGATTAGCCCCGAAGAGGAAGCAAACAAATCATTTTGTAGTAATAAAAGATAAAGAAGATGAATCGGCAATTTTCTTAACATATAAAGGAAATGAAGAATGCAAGAAAAATGTTTGGTATCTTGATACCAATGCTAGTAACCACATGTGTGGACGAAATGAGTTGTTTACAAATTTGGATGAGACAATTCAATGAGAAGTTACTTTCAGTGACTCATCAAAAAATCCAATGAAAGGTAAATGTAAGATTATGATTACCTTAGAAAATGGAGAGAAGAGGTATATATACGATGTTTATTATGTACCTGCGTTAAGAAACAATATTATCAGCCTTAGTCAACTCTTAGAAAAAGGGTAAAAAATACATTTGAATAATTGCTCTCTTGTCATCAACAAAGGTGGATAATTAATTGCTAAAGTTGAAATGACGAAAAATCGTCTTTTCACATTTGATATTCAGTCAGAAGCACTGAAGTGTTTGAAATTTGTCATTAAAGATGAGTCATGGCTATGTCATTTAAGGTTTGGTCATCTTGGTTTTACTAGCTTACAATTGTTATCAAAAGTAAAGATGGTAAATGGGCTTCTAGAAATTAATCAACAGAATTAGCTATGTGAAGCATGCATTAAAGGAAAACAACATAGGAAAAGTTTTGAAGTTGAAAAATCATGGAGAGCTAGAAGACCATTGGAGATTGTTCACTAAGATATAGCTGGAATATTTGATATACGATCACTTGGTGGAAACAGGTATTATATTACCTTTATTGATGATTTCAGCAGAAAAAGTG
>JANITX010000010.1:11063516-11074046 GCA_027564395.1 Erythroxylum ulei | reverse complement strand
CAGATGTTGACGTTTATGGTCAGCATTTCGAGTTTCTTCCATTTGGCTCAGGAAGAAGGTCTTGTCCAGGAGTCAACTTAGCAATGCAAGAGATGACATTGGCACTTGCAATGTTACTTCAGGCATTTAACTTCTATAAACCATCAGATGAACCAATTGATATAACTGCAGGCTTAAGTATTGCCCTGTTCAAAGAAAAGCCTCTCGAAGTTTTGGTGACTCCACGCCTTCGTCCTGAGCTTTATCAGCAGTAGAAAATATGGAAGATAATATCGCATTCATGTTCATGTTTTAAATAAAGAGAGGCCTACCTCCTACTAAGTATAATATATGCCATAAGTTGCTTTTAAAAAATGTAATATTGGTCTAACATTCATATATATGTGACTCATCATTTCTATTAGTCCTTTTCTCTTTTATATTGCCTTATAATACATTACCAAATTTTTTAATTAGGATGACAAAAAGGTAAAGAAAAACTATAAACCCAATTTTTTAATTTTAAAGGTCACTTCCAAACATGATAAAATTAAAAAAATCAAGAAGCCACACACTATTTACAAACCTAGAATTCTTAATTTTTAAAAAAACAAAACAAGCAACATTTTCAATGCTCTTACCCCTCTATAAATGTTGAGAACTTAGCAAACTTGGACATTAAATACATAAGAATAAGAACAAAGTTGCAATGACAAAATTTAATTTTAATTGACAAGTTTTTTTTTAACTATAATCACCTATTTATACTTTGTACATCATCAAAATTAATAAAATAAAGTTTTCGACCATATTTTCCTTATAAATGTGAGAACAAAACCACATAATATATGATCATTTTTCTTATTTTATATGAACTTAATTTTAATAAAATTTTCTCTTGTATGCACCATGTTACCTAAATTACTTATTTGTTTAGTTACTTTTCACGAGTACATGATCTTGGTCAATATTCTTAAAATTTTAAATCTATAATTAAAATTTGACTTTTATACATAGATCATCTTTTACTAATTTGACTTAAGGTGAATGATTGTCCCAAGATTTTGAAGCATTACTTTGTCTTTATTGTATCTCCTAAAGGAAATTATTCAGTGGCCAACAACTTCACTTTGAAACAATATTTAATAAGTTCTTGATTGATTATAAATTTATTTTCAAATGTTTAATGATTAATATTATGATGTGTCTACGAAATTTATTTTGGTTTTGGCATAAGATGGAGGAATAAGAACGAAAAAAGCTAAATTCACATCCTTAGTGTCGTTCTATCGATGTTTGATTTAATTGCCTTCGTGGAGAACAAAGGAGATGAGTTAGGATGAAGATGGGGCAAAGAATGGAAGAATTAGAGTTACTATGATTTACACGTCCATGTAACTGACTAAAAATGTGTACAAACTCAAAGATATTGTTTCAGCTACCCTTATGTCCTATATGCCCATGTGGAGACTTACATAGTTGTGTAAGTGGGATATACGACCGTGTAGTCTAAGAACATACAACTTTGCAATTTCTACCTAATTAATATATACGGTCACTTACATGTTTGTGTAGCTGATCGTGTATAACCTTGGAACCCTAATTGTGCACTATAAAAGGGCAATTAAAAGGCAAAATAGGGTATGTATAAAGATATAGAAAAAGGCATATTTCCTTCCCTTTTGAGAGCTACGAGTAGTTAATTTACTTCTTTCCAGTTTTAAGGGGATATCGAGGTTGATGAATATGTTTGGGCATTGATCAATCTTAGCAATGTTCTTAAATCTCTTTTGAAATTGACTATGTTATTATATGTTTAAAGTTTGGGATTTACGTACAAATGATTTATATAGGCCTCCTAGATTATTCATAAATGTATTCATTTTTAGAATTGAGATTACAATCCATAATTAATGTAAATCTAATTCATTTGTGGTAAATTAATGGTCATACATTATAAAGATAATATAGCATATACTAAATAACCCAAGCTTATGTAATTATTGCTTAAATTAACCAATTTTCCTAACCCATAATGTAGGTATTATACTAAATTTAGACATCTTATTCTAGGTTGTTTAATAGCTAGACCTAATTATTTTTTTTATTAGTTACTACCTAAGTGACAACTGAGATTAACAAAGCTTGTTGTTAATATATGGTTAATAGTTCAAAAAGAAGTATGAGAACAACATGATAATTGATTATGCACATTCTTGTTAGTTTTATTATTTGATTTAATTTGTATTCTAAAGTTTTTTTTTTTGGCATCAACCAATTCCCCTCCCCCCAATTTTATACACTAGTTTATTCATTATAAAAGTTAATCACACTCTTTGTGAATACGATTCTTTATCACGACTACTAAAATTTTATTGTATAGAGTTATTTTATACTTTCTAGTGTGTTCGACACGTAACCAAAAATTTTGACACCATTGTTGTGGAGTGAAGTGATTTAGTTTTTATGTTTGACACCATTGTTAGTGTTTATGCATAATAATGACTAGATCTCCTCTTTCAGAGCTTATATAAATTGATCCCAAGATCAAAACAACAATGCAAAGATTACGTAGGGAAAATAAAAGAACTTCAAGAATAAAAGGAAACATAAGGGAGACTAAGGGTCTACCGTGAGGTTAGAAGAGGAAGAAAAACAGAAAATAGAGAGAGAGAGAAGGAAAGAAAAAAGGGGAAGAGAAGAGGCGAAGGAAAGAAGTCACCAAGTTAAGTCGAAATCTTGGTTTCAATTTCATATTCTTCCTTTGGATCTAAGTTACATACATTTAGAGCATGAATTTCTAGAAACTCAAAGAACAAAAGTTGTAGATATAGGTCTTAGCTTGACCTCTGCAATAGGAGTGTGATAAAATAGTGATTATAGCTTAAGTTATGATTGTTTCCCTAATACTGCCTGTGATAGACCTCTGTGCAGGAACCTTATATTATTTCCTGATTTTTGAGGGCTTTAGAGCCCTAATTAGTCAAAGTATAAAACATGAAAAATGATTATTGATATCTTATTGATGGTTCTATAAAACAGTTTAGCTAGAAGATGTCTTGATAATGATTTATTGTTGTTTGAGCATTAGTTGCCAGTCTGTTTCTTACCAAAAATAGGACAAAATTTGGAAGGGGTTTTTTATTCGAAGGGGAGATTCCATTCATGTAATTTTTGGATATATTAAGACTAATGAAATCTAGTTTCAGAGGGCATAAGAATCATGGTATTTGGATTTTTGTAGAGAGAGTTATGATTAAAAGAGCATAGTTTGTTCATAAAGGAACATTAGGAAGAAAAGGATATAAACATTGCACTTAAAGATTGCATACATTTTCTCTCTATTCGTTATCAGTGATTGATGTTCATATGCATGTCTAATAGACTCTTAGAGTGATTTTCAATACCCAAGTATTGTTGGGTGTTGAGGCAATAGCTCGTTGGAGTTTTCTGTGAGTTAACCTAGATGTTTCTTATTATGGTTGATTTATTTTTGGTTAAATGTCAATTATTGAATTGTTGCTTATATGATTGTTACAATTCTGGATATTGTTGGTCCAAGGAGTTTGATATTCGGGATTTATATTCGGGACTTATATAGAAGTGTTTTTGATTTTATTGTCAATTGCTGACTATACGAATAATTGTGAGATGCTTATTTGAATTAAATTGATTGTGAACTTTGGACAATCAATTACTGATAGAAGAAAATGATATATGAGATGATTCATATAATTGCATTTGGCATTCATGATGAGATAATGAGATTTGTGATCAAAATGACCAACACACAAACATTCAAGGTGAAAAGCGCGTAATCAGGGCCTAAGGCTTGTAATAAAAACTCAGGGCTTAATGCTCGTAATGTAATTAAGGCTATAATGCTCATTAAGCTGGCAGTAGAAATTTGTTTGAAACCCGTGACGTGAATTGGCATATTTGATCACAACGCAAGGAAATAAGAATGAAAGCATATTTGCATTTTCATATACATGTTTGATTAAATTGAATTGTGATTTTGAAATACATTTTGATATTTTTCTAAAATGTGATATTATTTACCTGAGTTCTGCCTAAGTTGATGTGCGTTATTGAAATGTAACTTTATATTATTGGTTATGTAGTATGTTGATTTGAAATGAAGACGGTTCACTCATTGAGTTCGCAAAACTCGTCAAAATTGCAACATTTTTTTAGATTTAGGAGAGGTTTAGAGTTAGTTGGAGTATAACACCTACATTTTGAAAGTCATAGCTCAAAGATCCATCAACCGAAACTTCAGAGTCTAATAGTAGTTTATGAAACGACGTTGTTTTACCATAAATTTAAAAGCACTACCGACCCTACAAGTTTATCGACGGAATTGAAGTTCCATTGCTAATTTTCCATCGGTAATCTTTAATTTTCTTGTAGTATTTGGCTACATTTAATGTCCAAAAATTATGTCAAATTATGGACTTGCTTCGTGACATTTATTGGAAGTTATTAAAGCGCTTCTTTGCTATTTGAATGGTACTACAGAGTTTTGTCCTTAATGTTTCTCTTGATATTAAATATTATGTCGATAGTGATCCGGATGATAGACATTCTACAAGTGGCTTTGGAATTTTCTGTGCCTTAATATTTTAAAGTGCAGTCCGTAAGAAAGAAAAATGTGCGTTTACGAATGACGCTTTCTTCTTTGAATGCCTGAGTTTACAGTAACAGATTCAACAGAAATATTCATTCTAATTGAGTAAGAGAAATTATGATCAGCTTTGAAAACATTCCGCCTCTCTTTTACGTCCGCGGTTAATAAGGCAAGTTCTGATTTGAATTCTTTTCTTAATCTACTTTGCTTTTAGCGAAAGAATTCAATTGATCTCCGTTCGCAGAAACAAAATTCAAATATTCACTAATTTTTATCTCGGTGGCTACTGGCTAGACAGTCGTCAGTTTTGTCTATGAGTTGGACTTGGGCGCACATGCTTCAAATTAGCCCATCAAATCCAAAGAAGAGGCATCCAGAACAAAACACCGTCGCAGCCAGGGTGCAACCGCACAAAAGATCTGACTCCAAAGACTGGTGAATTCACGGGGTCAAGCGATATTACTTATCAGAACATAGAGTCTACCCAAAATTGATCCCCTCATTATATAAAAAGATTTCCAATATACTAACAAAAACATGATTAAATTCCATAATATTGCAGATTTGTATATGTTGATTTTATTAACCCAAAAAAATTACACCTAACATAGAAAAAGCGAAGGTTGACTGATATCACCTATTAGGGCGATGCATTACTTACATTCACTTATATATTTAATTGAGTGCTTACAAAATTAGATACAAACAACCCAATGAATTATAGATAGGTAGAAAACCTAAGATGAAAAAAAAAACTAAGACTATAGGTATGCTGCCTACATTCTTGACCTCTCTCACAAGTATTAGAAACTGGGCCTAACAGGAAAGAAAAGTGTCTTTATTAAATACTACGAGGAATCAAAAAATGTGTTCATATGGACCAACTTGTAGGTTTGCTATGTGATGGAACAACTTGTAGGTTTCATTAAGATGGACCAAGAACATAAAGTATATCAATTTTTAAATAAATTTACAGTCTACAACAATCCTCAAGACAACGGTACATTTGTTTTATAACTTAATTATTTCATATTATTTTCATATACTTAATGAAGACCATTATGGATATATGAGAGATTCAAAGATAAATGACTATGAGTTTGTTAAGCAAATCAAATACTAGTTATCATCCGAATTTGAGATCAAAGACATAGGTGTAGATGAATACATTCTTGGAGTTAAGATTTCAAAAGATCATTCCTTATTATAGAGTACTTGGAACTCCTATTTATGCCATGGCCTGTACAAAGCTAGATATTTGTTATGTTTTTTATAATGGTGAGAAAATATTAGTCAAACTCAGGACAAGCACATTGAAAAGCATTAAAGAGAATATCAAGATATCTAATAGGCGCTGTTAATTATGCATTGTGTTGTTTAGGTAACGATCTATATGTACAAGGTTATATAGATGCAAACGGAGGAGGAGATTTAAAAGAAAACATACCTTTGAATATTTCTTTTCTTACTTAACAATGGTGTTATGTTAAAGAAACATAAAAAGTAATTATATGTTGCTTTATCCATAATAAAACCTAAATTTATTGCATTTTCAACATAAATTCAAGAAATCATATGGATTAAATGATTCTTGGGTAATTTGGGAGTCATTTAAAATGAGACTGATATAATAATAATCAACTGTGATAATCAAGTAGTAATCACCTATACTAAAGACGTTAAATTTTATTGTAAAACTAAGCATATAGATACCAATTATCATTATGATAAAGATATAACTGCATAAGAAAAAGTGAACATGAAGTATATATCTACACTAGATATGGTGGCAGACCCATTGACATAATTAAGATATATATATATTAAGCATATGAAGTCAATATCAATATGTAATTAATTAACATTTATATATGTTTTTTTATTCAACATATTTTTATGTCTAAATGCAAATATGAGTTAACATTGTTTGCAAAGGAATAAGTATTGCATAGTACTTGATTCTAAAATACATTGACTTTATATGATATATTTTATGTATGAATCCAAAGTTATATTAAACAGATAAAATATTAGTCCTCTTATATAGGCACTTGTAGTAATTGTGAGGACTGTAGTTGAGGTAGGTTTTAAGTTTATTATTAAGGTGATAATTAAGAGCAAAAGCAAGAAATTTAAACAAAGATTAGTAACTTGAAAGAAAAGTCAAAGAATATTAGTTTAGAGTGATCATATAGTTATTATATCTATATTAAGTTTCCATATGAGAGTTCAGAAAGATGAATTTAAAAGTAGGCAAATGAACTTAGGTTAAACATTAAGTATGTTTGAATAAATATTTGAACGATTTTATGTTAATAAAAAGACATACATTCTAAATAAAAAGGAGTTAATACTGTAGCACATAACTCTTACCATGTATGCAAAAACAACCACAAAATGGATTAATGTAAATCATAAGATCTCAACTTACATTGAGGAAGACTTAGAGGTTAAAAGAGCCTCATAGTATACCTTTAGGACTCTGATCTAATTCTTAAGAATTAAATTTAAAGTTTGCAACTTTAGAATTCTACTAGAAGAGTATGTTTGATACAATCTTATGGGACAATTCTAGGAAAGTAAATAAAATAAAATTCAATATAATTTAGAATAGAGGAAGGTCATTTTGATTAGTAACTCGCATAAGAAAAATTATGTATTCAAAGGTGGTCACTGACTCAGTAAAAGATTTGAATATATTTTTGATACAATGAAAAAAAAAGAGATCAAAGAAGATTAAAATAGAAGATATAACCAAGCGTATAGCATACTAAATTTACTCAATGATCAATTTATTAATCAAGACATCATATATTCCTGAAAAAGATATACTATGAGAAACTACAAAAATTAAGTATAAGTTAGAGATGATAGGCATAGACACATTTGATATGTTTAAGTTGCAACATTTAACATCTAATAGTAAGAGTAGTTTATAATTTAAATTATATATATAAGAAATAAATTATAATTCAAATGACTAATGACTATCATCCGATCAATTATACTTCTGCATGGAGGGAAAAGGTGTATTCTTACAAGTGTTTTTTAATTAGTAGAATTTAATCACATCCAAGTAAGTAATGTGATTAATGATGCATATGAATATGATAAGATCTTATTTATTTATATTTCAATTTCTTATGGTTTGAATTCATTAAATATATGGTAAAGGAATCTTTAAGTCCATGTCTTTTTCTTTGCTATTTCGTGAATTCCTATTACTTATTTCTTGGGTATTCATTGGCTAGTTAATCTGGAAAGTAGAGATGGCGATAGATCGCCTATGGGCCGGTCTCGCTAATTTTTTAAAATAAAATTTTAAAATTAAAAGTGTAAATTAACATCTTTTTTTAATTTGAGTCTGAGCCTAGATTGCCTAGGCTCTTGCCTAAGACCTAACTCTTTTATGCAAATTGATGTTGTTTTGCTTATAAAAGTTGGGTCTCAAATTGATATGGCTTGATTTGGCCTATGTGTTGGCCCATTGGCTCATGTGCTAGCCTATTGCCATCCCTACTGGCAAGTATATTATGGAAATTTTGAGTTCATATCTATTTGATGAAAATGGAACTAAAGTTATAAATTGCTCAGTCTTGGAATGTTTCAATTTAACACAAATCTTACTTATCATACATAACTTTAAATGTATACAGTTGATTTGACAATATAAATTTACCATTAAATTCATTGTATTTTACATTATAATAAATATAATTTTTACTATTAAATTCAATGTAATTTGCATTAAGATAAATGTAATATTCTCTAAATTGGGTGAAATTATTATTAGAATAATTAAATTCTAATCTATATTAAGTATTTATTTACAAATCTAAATAACGTGTTCAGTATTTTAATAAATTGGGTAGGTTTTTCATTTGGTAATGGATTCAATATGAAAATACAATCAACTAACATATATTTTAAATAAGATGTTGATTATATAATACACTCTACACCTTAAAACCATTAAGAGAGGATACTATGATCAAAATTAGTAATAATAGAGAGGGAAAAACATTGATTATAGAAGTGAGTAAAAATATGCAACCCCTAGTTCATACATAGTACCAAAATTTAACTATAATAATTAGGAGTGACAAAAATTTTCACTATCATTACTAATTAAATTTTCATAAAACCTATCTAAGTCTAATTTTGTGGAAAACTTAGTACAACATTGAAATACAAAACTAACAATGAAAGGGGGATGGCAACGTAAATAGACTTCTACAACTTTATCTTAACTAATGTGATAATAAATTTGTACCTAAATATCAATATATATATTCTCCAAACATCACACTTCGTCCTGATCGATAGTTAATTGGTAGTTTAGTGTTGATGGGTATTTTTGAATTAATTTTTGATACATAATTTATTAAACTCTTGTCCATTTAATGTGTAATTGCACTAATTAAGAGTTATTTATTGTAATTTCAGGCACACATTAAATTTGGTACCCTTAAATGTTTAAAGCAAGAAAAGTTTTTAAAGAAAAAAAAGGGTTAATGTTTTTTAGTGTCCAGAAATGTTAACGTTTTGGCTAAGAGAAGAATGAGAAATGTGCATGAAAAAGCTGTTGGCGTGACTGAAAGATTAGGAGTGGGACCGAAGGTTTAACGGGACAACAGCGTGAAAGTGGTGATTATTTGAAAGGATGGACCAAAACCATTAAAAAGACATTCAGTACATAAAAACAAAAGAAGATAGTTGCGGCAAAGAGAACATTGGAGAAAACATGTTTATATGCGTGAATTTAGGCATGAATGGGGGGGTGGACATTGATTAGGGTGTCTCTGTGTGGCTCTGGAGCGTGGTCGGCGTGTGTGAAGAGAAGCTAGGCGTGAACAACAAACAGTACTGGGATGTGAAAAGGAATGGAAAAACATGTTAGCTAGTTGAGACAAAAAGCGTTGAAGTTGTTGGAGATAACACACGTTGAGCTGTGTGGAGAGAAATAACGTGAGCTGGTGGCTAAACCTGGAAGACAAATGATGGAGATAAACACACAAAAAACCAAAAAAATAACGCTGAGAGCTCTGAGGCCACACCAATCACTCATATACTCTCTCCACTAACAATCAAAGCAACTAGTGGAAAGGCTAAAAAACGACACACACACGAAGAAAAGTTGGAGCAGCTGGCAGCAAGGCGTGACCACGTTACAGCAGCTGGTGGCATGACCTCGTTGGAGCAGCAGTTGGCAATGAAACAAGAAGCGGCTACATTGCAGGAGAAGAGTTGAAGCAGCTGGAGAGTTAGACAACGTGAGCTTGGTGAAGAGGAGGACACGTAGCTATTGGTGAAGAGAGACAATCTTGCAACTGGTAGTTTTAAAAAATACTACACTCACGTTGAACAAGCAGCTGGTGCAGGAAGTAAAAAACATCAGCAAGGTGGAATTGAAGACACGTTGAAGGAGAGGAGGCACCTTGTTAATTTTTGCTCCAGCACTCACTAACTCAACACCAACGTTACACCATAAAGAGAGGGACACGTTGAGGCAAGAAGTTTGGGCATTAAAAAATAGATTAAATGTTATCTAGTGGAGAAAGAAGGAGCTTAAAAAAAATACGTTAGCTAGTGGAAAGGAGACACCCAAAAATGATAGCTGGGAGATAGGAGACGTGGAAGAAAAAGCAAGCAACTGATGGAGTGCGTGAACTAACGTTAAAGCAGTTGGTGGCTAATACAATATTCCTGAAGTTAGAGGCGCAAGAAAATTCAGATGCGAGAAAAGGGGGTGTTTTTAATTTGTTGTTATTAATTTTGTATTTATTTTAATTGTGCGGATTTAATCAATGCAAACATATATTATGACCATAATTTATGTTACATTGATGAATATGTGTGAGTAAGTTTTTCTTTTCGGTTAAGGTTAAGATTGATATTGGATTAGGATAATTTTTGTGGTA
>JANITX010000010.1:11040229-11052706 GCA_027564395.1 Erythroxylum ulei | reverse complement strand
TGCAGATTTAGATCCTTACTTCTTACAACCTATTAAGCAGGTATAAGGATTTATCAGATAAATGAATGGGTCATGCCGGATTTTTAGTAGAATATAGAAAAGTTGGGCTTACTACGGGTTTTGGTGGCATTAAGCCTACCCATTCCCTAGTGCCAACATGGCCCAAAAAGGCGGGTCATGTCAAATATGATACAGTTAAGGCACTCAGCCATAAAAACTTAAAAATTGAGAGTGAGTCTCACAAGCGTTTGCATATATACTATATACAAGTGTTTGACTAATTGAAATGTAATGTGGTCATATACTTGAATAAAAATGGGATATGTGATGCTATATGCTAAATGAAAAGATGTGACTTATGTGTTTACATGTGTTGATATGTGATATGAATTGAGTGAACCATCGAGGATGATTGCATCATTGAATTCGCAAAACTCATCAAAATTGTAACGTTGATATTTTAGGAACAAGAGGGGACATTAGCTACAGAGAGACTCTACAAAAAGTATAATTCTTGTACTTTTTTGAAGAATTGGCTCAAAGGTCGGTTAGTTGAGACTGAAAGATTTAGTTAGACTTTTTAATTAATTCCTTTTTCATGTTGCATGTTTTGTATTACGTTTAGATCATTGTATATATTTGGAAGTTACTAAAAAGCTACAATGTATATATATAGTTTTTTTATGAAATGAAATGAGGATTTAGTTTTAAAATATGGTGACATTTATGTATTTATGAGGATGCCATGATTAAGGCATTGTAGTTACTGCTTTAACATGCAATTATTAAAGGTTATGTATTAGCATACCTTCAAGGTGTTCTAGTATGTACCCTATGGTAGTGCGATATTACACTTAGTCATCCACACTTAGTCTTGCCATTTGACATTTTTCCTAGTCCAAATGTACATTTTAATTCATCAATTTTCTAATGGTAACAATTAATTCCAAATTACCAATTATGATCCATCAAACCAAAATTCAACTTAAGCAATACATAATCAAATCATAATCATTAACTCCTATCACATATACTTTCACGGACACGTAACATTCCTACTAGGGTGTAATTACAGGAATTGATTTGGAGGAAACTATGGCCAATCTCAGAACCCTAAGGGAGTCTGCCCTAAACTTAAGTAAAAAAAAATTATGCATTACTTTCCTAAATTATGTTAAACATATTACTTTTGAGCTTAAGTCTAGTTTGATGCATCTTTTGCCTAATATTTATAATCTTGTAGTTGAGGATGCGAATAAGCATCTTTAGTAGCTCGATGTGGATTATCTTAGTTTGAAACTTGAGGGGATGATAAATAACAAATCATATTTAGAGCTTTTCCATTTTCATTGAAAAATGCCACAAAAGATTAGCTTTTTTATTTTTCTGCAGGGAGAGTGAGCATATAGACTGAAATGAAAAGGCTAATTTTGGAGAAGTACTTTCTAGCATCAAAGTCGACGAAAATGAGGTAATAATTTGGCATCCAAAATGATGTTTGTAGAGTAAATGAGGTAAATTATTCATCCATAGAATATTGTTTAGATGAACTAACATGCATGCACAATTGAAAGCTTGTGGGATATATGCCAATACGAACCATCCGACTGATGGTTAGATAACTTTGCAAAAGGAAAATATAGAGTATATATGTAAAGCCCAACATATACCCTAAAAGCATTATAACATGTCTAGGGTGTATTAAGAAATGAACATAAAGGGACATAATGGTAATTAATTGAAAAGATAGGGGTAAATTGGTAATTTGTTCATTTCGACATGGACATACATAATTATGCAGAAAATATGGGCTAGAATGAAATCAATTGATGATATTATATGTCAATATGGGAACTAAAGGAAGAACAAGGATCAAAAGTGAAATTTGCCTAAATTCAACACATGGTCCTATAGGATTGAAGCATGTGTGTAATTCTAGAAATTACATGAAATGAGTATATAAGATAGGAGGGATGATGTATTTTAGGGTTTTAATTCTAGATTTTCCTCTTCTCATTTTCTCTCCATTTCATCTTCTTAATCACATCATTTGAATATATAAGTAATCAAGCTAATTCTCAGTGGAAACCAATGTAAAAGGTTTTGCTTTTTGTCCTTATCTTTATCTTTTTGTGCTTTGCTCATGAAGAGCTAGAATTATAAGGTTGGAATTGGTATTAAGATATGTATTTGTGGTGTTTCTAGTTGGTAAATCAAGCAACGCTAAAAGGAAAGAGTAGGAGAAGCACTCGAAGAGTTAGTTGGCTAATTTCAAGGTTTGTGACTACTCTTAGTTTAATTTCTATTTGTGTATGTTTGAATGTGTACGGAAATTAATTTGGACATGGAATGGTTGTTGGAATGGTGTCTTGGTGTTACTTTGCATGGAATTGGTTGAATATGACAAGAGAGTAAAGTTTAGTGGAATTCTATGTTAGGTTCATTTAAACCATTCCCATTGTTTTGGCCATAACTCTTCCTAAAAATATCCAAATTGTGTGATTCCAGTTGGATATGAAACTTGATACATCTAAATAAAAATATATAGAAGATACTTGGGCCTAGTTTGGACTGAATGACATTGGAAATTGAGATTGAAAATGTTGACCTAATGTTGCCCTTCTTTTGGAGAAGCTTGTAATGTTTGATGCATTTCTTATGATTAAAAGTCTAAATTGCCTAATTTTTTATGCTATGGAAACTATAGACATAGGGTATCAAATTTACAAAAGTATTAAAAGCCTAAAGTGAAATTTTTCTATGTAAAAATTACATAAAAACTATAGATATGAATTCTGAACAGGTGACATGATAAGCAAGAAATTCTCTCCATCGTGTGATTTGCTTCTAGACTGATTTGTTTGCCCATTTTTAGACCAACATAGTGGGGAGATATTTCTTTCCACCATGTTCTCCTCGATTCCCCACTGTGTTCCTATCCTAAATTGCACTATTTGATTTAATCGGTTCCGATTTTTACCGAATCACATCTGAACCTTTTCACATGTTTATGAAACTTTGCAAACACCAACAAATAGATGAAATATCACTTATCGTATGTGAATTGGGTGATTACACGTTGAAATTTATTATTGAACATAAAGCATGTTAAAAGAAATTTATATGTATATAGATGATTTATATGCATATTTATTTCTTATATGAGTATAGTATGACTATACAAGTTTACACATTAATTTTATAAATGTAATTAAGTACAATTTAACATTTTTTATATTTAAATGATGTATAAAGTATATAAGTATGTGAATGTACATTGAGAAACACGACTGAACAAAACATATAAAAAATAAATCAGACGAGTACATGTGATTTGTATACTATTCTAATAGTTGTAAGTTATGACTTGCATGGATAAAATTAAATATAGACTTTATGATTTTAAATGAATATCATATGTGGCAACTCATCGTAATGCTAGTCAAAATAAACTAGACTACTACTATAGCAGTGGTAAGTCTAGGTCAATCCCATAGAGAGTATGTGTAAACTCTTTGAAATGAAATTAATCAGTATTTAGGTTTTTTTTTGGGGGGGGTGGTTTGTTGGTTTAAAAAATAAGAAAATAAAATAAAGCTAAATTAACTAATAAAAGCAATTTGAAGAAAACATCTAAAAATGATAAAGGTGGGGAATTCGGTAGAGACCCGATTCTTTGGTTCAATCTCATCCTACACCATAATTAAACATATTTCAATGATTTGTTGTTCTCAAACCTCTCTTAGCAACTATTAACCGTGGGTTAATAATTAGCCTGAGTTTTCCCTTAGGTAATATTTAATCATGATACGACCGTTAATTAAACCTAACCACCAAATAACCTAGGATACGATCTCTAGATTTAATTAGATAGTATTATTTTGAATTAGGAAAACCGATTAATCAAGGAAACAACCACATATGATGCTTCATTTAACTTAGGTTATGTTATCCCTAATGATTATGAATCATTAGTTACTACATATAAATTTCAAATATAACAATTACAAATTATATTGAAATTCAAGCAATAGGTTTGCAAACAAATGATCCAATGAACACATTAAAACCATCTTTTCACAATACCCAAATCCATACACATCGAATAACATAAACAATTTCTAAAGAGAGAAAGAAAGAACAAAATAATGGAAAAATACACTTAACCGGGTTAACGTTGATGTCACCTCTGAACAAGTGTCGGGATATCTAGCCATCTATGGGTATCTAAAAGTTAAGAGCTACCATAGCCCTCTTCATGCTCTCCTAAAGCACCTTTGGTTGTCCCTTCTTTTACCTAGCTGAAACTCCACTAAAGACTCTCAGTTGAAACTCACCTATTCTTTCATAAAACCATTGCTCTGTTGACATATGTCTATTTATATTAAAAACTAGGGTGATATGTGTGAGAGTCATGGCCATGACATGTTAAGTCTTAGGAGTCATGCCAATGCAAGGTGCGTCACGGCCATGACATATTGTGCCATGGCCATGCACCATTAGTCACACCCATGACACTTTTTGTCATGACTGTGACTTGCATTCTCATGACTTTTCTCTTTATCTTCATGCATTTTCTTCTCTCCTCGTACTTTAATCCTTCTTCTTCTTATTCCATAGAGACAAAGGATTGTGAATATTCATAAAAAGGCTCAAATGTAGTGCTTTCAACTCATTTTAGCTCCATCACTTCTGAATTGTACCTAAAATCACATATAAACTAAAGTGAATATCATAAGCATTTTCATAGCAATAATCATTAAATGTTATGGAATAAATTCATAATCAATTAAGAACATGCCAATTTCCCCCACAATTAGCTTTTGAACTTCTTCGGGAAAAACATTAAAATTAAGCTCATAGACCCAAAAAATTTACTCATTTCCCTTATGTAAGATGAAGGACTTTAAAAAATCATAGCAAGAACTTAACACTCCAAGCTTTCACTCATGATCAATCAACATTCATCATCTTCGGAAACCAAGCAATGTAATAGTAGACTTGGAAAATGTGTTTAAACAAGATATGCTCAAATACACTCAAATACCATTCATAAGCAAGACATTCCACAACTTTATGTATCATTTTATTTCTCCACCACTAAGGTTCACATGCAAAATTATGGTTCAAAGGACTTTTCAAGATTGTAATGGGGGCAAAGGTAAGGTTAGCTGTATTTTGGTCAAGTATAATGAAATTCATCAAAGCTAGTGAAAAAAAGCAACACTAAATGTGACATCAAGTACAAAGACCAACATTCCCTCACAATTGTGTACATCAACTATGATGAATGCAAAAACGATGTTTCACAAATTAAACTCAAGCTCTCTCATACAAAGCACATGAAGCATAACTAATCAAAAAGGATCACTCATAAGGATTGATGATAGCAATACATTGAACTACAATGAGTGAACCTTCCAAGCCAACGTCTACCTCATATTTAATTAATCAAATAACCCATTCAATACAACTTTAGGAGAATGCATTAAGTACAAATAACTTTTCAAACCACATATGCATTTCCTCCTCGATACATTTAAGTAACATTTTTTCCTAGTCCTTTTTCTTTTCTTTTCTTTTCTTTTTCTTTTATTTTTCTTTTTTCTTCTCTTTTCTTTCGCTTTTCTCTTTCTTTTTTCTTTTTCTATAATGAAAATTAAAAGAAATTACATCAATATGGAATTTCAATGATAAGACATAAAATAACATCCCAACATTATAACCAACCCAATATATGTACACCCCTACACTTATACTTTTGTATATCCACAAACTTAACAATCATAAATGTTCAACTAGCTTTAAGGCTTAGGAAGGACATTTGGTTAGGGTTAGAGCATGTACTGTGTTTCATAGACAAAGTAATGAAATAAAGCTCAAGGGTACTTAATAAGGGAGAAATCATGTTAATAGGATAGGCTATTTGGCTATTGAAATTAGGAAAAGCAAAGAATGCCTAATCATTGTCATATTAATGCATGTGATAAAAATGTGGTCTTGAATAGAAAATCAAAACAAAGTCAATATGTACATGTCATAAAGGTCACACATAAATAAAGATAATGAGACTTATATGGATGTATCAGTCTAACAAGGCTTAAAATCTCACTGACTTTGTCTATCATTAGTCACTACTCTTCTAAGGATAATGCACATCGACCAATCATAAAAGCAAAAGTACATGCTAAAGTTTGCTATGAAATTCTCTAGTCAATTATTCTCTAATCATGATTGTACAATCCTAGAAGCAACAGAAAAGGAGCAAATCTTTGTTTGTTTGTTTTATTCTTTCTCTCATTTTGATTGAAAACTTAAACAAGAAATAAACAACTAAAAGCACAAATGAATATAGAAAGAAATGTTAAAATTTAAAGAAAAGAAATTTACTTCCTTTGGGTTGCCTCCCAAGAAGCTCCTTCCTTTAGGGTCACTGGCTCAACTCCACAATTTCTTCACGTGAAAAAATTGTGATCTTAAGGTATTATAGTTAGCGCGACTTCCATGCGAGGTTGTTCCAAATAAGGCCTTAGTTGATCATCATTCCCATTCAGTGTCTGATTGTTTCGTTCGAGCTTTAAAATTTATAAGCCCTTAAATACCACAAGCATATAGGTCACGACTATAGTATAAAAGGTGTCAATCCCACAAGGAGGGAGATTAATCTATTCCTAGAAAGATATGACTAAAAATAAACAATGCAATGGGAAGTAAATATGAGAATTGAATTCAACTAATTAAATCAGAAGTTAAACATAAAGGAATTAACAATTAAGCAATAAGCACACACAATGGAAATCAAGCAAAGATTTTACCAAGTTCTAAGAAAGGGGAGTTTACCTTTCTTTACTACTAAGCTAGTTGATTACGTGTTAATGGAGGGTCACTTCTAGATGATCCTAGGGCTGATTACTCTCTCTCGAGTTATAACCATTAAGACTAATTTATAAACCCAAATTGGATTATAAAATTTGTGATCTCTCAATTCACAAATTATCCTAAACCCTAATTAAATCTAAAGTACTCTAATAAACTATCAGAATATCACTCGAGATCTCTCTCTACACAATTACCAATATGATTTTGTCACAACTTCTGTCAAATGATCTAACCCTTATTAATCCGGTTTAGTCATTTTCTTTCATTTCACCCTCTCAGTTTGTTACCGAATTATTGAAGAATGTAATCAAATCACAACATCCATCCAATAAACACAATCAACTAAATTATCATTAAATCAAAGTAAAATCCTAAAGAAGAGTTAGAACATCATCAACATTCTGCCATCTATCATCATAGAATCCATCCCAACTTTATACATGAGTTAAATTGAAATGAAAAGGAAATAAAAACTTAGAATGGATGATCTAGGAAGGCAGTAGTGTCAGGAAACCTCCTAATTCGGGAAGCACGTCGAGACCGCTTCTTTTTCCTCTTCCTCCTCTCTTTCTCTTCCTTTTTCTCTCTTAGGGTTTCCAAAAGTGGCTGCACAAAAAACCCCCCCTTTCTTCTATTTTGTTGTTCTTTAAATAGTCTCTTATGTTTTGAGTAACCCCTCAAAACGTGAAGTTTATAAGTGTTTAGGCGTCTGCCTGAGGCAAGCCACAACCATGGCCCTATAGGCCAAGATCATGGCTCACTTCTGAGCCATCTATCACAATCGTGGCTCACCTTTGAGCCTTCTGCCACAATCGTGGCATGCAGTCCACGATCGTGGGCCATTCCTATAGTTCCTATCATGATAGGCCACGATCGTGGGCTATTGTTTTGGCCCGAATGTCTTCCGAAACTCCTCCGTTCTTCGATATTAACCCCGAAATACTAGCAAATACATCAAGTTACTACAAAAACATAATATTTAAGCTTAAAAGCTTGTACTAACCCCTAAAACACTTAAAACACACATAATTAACAAACTAACACAATTCTAACCTAAACGCAACTAAATGATCAAATTAACGGCTAAATACATATCAAACTATGCCTTAAAACGCGATGCAATTTACACTTATCACATCCCCACACTTAAATATTTGCTTGTCCTTAGGCAAACAGAACAACAAACAATACAAAATCATAAAGCACACAATGCAATAATGAGACATTGGCTTCAACTTCATGAAACAAATTTAACTTTAAACACAATCATTTAAGTTGTTCTAAATAATTAACATGCAAAATTCGCGTCTAAGAGCTCCAGACTAAGTATACATATTAATCAAAACTTAAATGTCAAGTTTATTCAGCCCTTTCAATTGTGCAAACACATGAATAATTATTTGGTCAATCAAACTTTGTAACTAATCCTAAGTACGTTTTCATGAAAAGTTAAGCTACTTACAAGTTCGGTAGGTTTTATTAGAAAATATTTTTAACACTTTTTGTTGACATGGACCTAGTCTTTTTACACGGAGGCAAATATTGGTAATGAATGTCGATCCGATTACTTAACTAGGTCATGTTTTTAGTATATTGCTTGGCTGGAATGTCATTATAGCCTTTTGATGCGAAGGCCCACATTTGTGATGTGTGTCGATCCGGTTACTCAGCTATATCATGTTTTTAACTGACTACTAGCTCTATTCAAACCCTGAAGGCTAGCGAAATAGTTATTTTTTAAAATATACAAACATTTTTTTAAATAATACCTACCTTGTTGGTTGAGCTACTGTTTTTCATTAAAAAAATACTAGCAAAGCTATTTAGTCTAAAAACCTAAAATTATGATTGAATGTGACAACTTATAGGGTGGTAAACTAACACAGAATACTAATTAAATTTCATATTTTAGCCAAAGAAACCAGATCACTAATTTTGTGAGCTAATGACTCTTCACAACCTAATAGATTATGCTCGAAATTAAATCGATTTCATTGCAACTAAGCCATTGATACATTTACAAAATTCACAATTTGCTACCTAAAACTCACTAACATAACATTATGCAAAACTCACATTTAAAGCAAAACACACAACCCTTCCCACACTTGAATAACATATTGTCCTTAATGTGAGAAGGAGACAAACAAACACACATAGAAGGAAGTAACATAAAATAAAATAAAACAAAAACTAAAGTTAAAAGAAAGGGTAAGAAATAAAACCTTACGAGGATGGAGGTGATGATGGTGAGGGAGGCGGTAGTTGCACACCTTGAGAAATACCTTTGGATACGTTTGATGTCCCAACTCTGATGTCTTTGTTCCTTTTCCATGTTCATCATCACCCTGGAGTTTTTAGCTAAAGTATCTGTCAGCGTTTAGTTTGATCAGACATTGTTGTCAGTACTTTCTTCCATCTCGATTCTTCTTCTTCATCCTCCTCCCTAGACATCTCACTAGTTAAATCCTCTTCTTGTTATTGTTGAGTGTTCAAACTCACTTGATTGGCCCTGATCTTAATGTACGTTTTGGCGCTAATATCCCGAGGTTACATAGTATGATGATGGTTCATGAATTCAGGATGGTAGATAGTGAATCCATTACACTCAACTCCGTAATAATTAGCTATAGCTGAAACTCGTTAGAGAAATGTTCTAAAGGCAATCACCTTTAGCACTTATTGTACAAATCATTTTATGATTAATAAAGGCATTTGTCATTATTTTGATGTTCATACGTTTATGGATTTGATGTTGATCTTAAATTGATTTAATGAAGTCCTTGATACAAAACATAACATAGAGGAAATCATGATCAGATCATGATAATGATATTCTTGTCATGTGTAATTATATTAGTATCTAAACTTTCCCTAGTCATAGGATTAATGAGATGGGATATCATTAATCTGGATAGACTAGCACATATTATACTCCTTGATTGGTTCAACAGTAGATCTTATAAGCTTAGACATGAGTTGTTTAGAGTTAACATGTGGATGCTTACTAAGGATAGTAAGTACATTGAATTGACCTACTACGAGATAGTTATATAGATATTCTATTCCAATGTCAATGATAGTCTCATCATAGCAATGGTGCAAGTATCCTTAAACTTGAGGTGCTCAAGGATATATCAGATACTAATCCTGTGCTTTGACTCCATTTATCAGTGCCTTTTAGGGGTTACTCATATGGTGGTGATTGGGTACAGCTTGAGGTATTAGGAAGTAATTAAGTAGCCAATAAAGGAGTCATCACTCCTAATAGAAGGAAATAATACCCACAACCACTTGTTGGGGTCATTACTTGGTAGTCTCTGGCTAGAGCAAATATGTGTCATGTAGAGAGTCTTCAATAATACATAAAGTAATGAGATCCTCAGGACAAGATCTAATATCACTTGGACTAGATGTGACGTAGTCAATCTAGTGGGAGTTGACACTTTGACCATACTTTGAACCAAGTGGGGGTATAGATGGTGAAAGGACGAATTGCATGGCAATATGTGTATAGAAGGGTTCGTAGTCAAACCACTAAATTTTTGGTCAATTAGGGGTCATGACGTGTTGCTAGATACTGCTCTTGACTTACTTGAATTAAATGTTAATTCAAGTGACCAATATAACCGGGAACCTAATGGGTTACACATATAAGAGATCCGAAGGATGAGTAAAATGGTCTTGAACGATGATTCAAGATATGAGAGAGTGTTTCAGGATTGTATCGCAATCTGATCATGGTAGAAAATGTTGCATAGAATGGATTAGAAATAAGTGTTGTTGGCTGTCAATTCAGTCATTAACTTCCCAAACCTTCCATTAATGCATGTTATTCATGGTCATTAACTTCCCATAACTTCCATTAATGCATGTTATTCATGACCATTAACTTCCCATTAATGATGGGGTTATGGGAGGCCAAAGAGGGCGGAAAATAATCATCATTTTCGTGCATCTTGTGTAAGGCACAAGAAAAAGAAAAGTAGAAAGAAAGGTCATTTCTAGGACACACATTCTTTTCCTCTCTAACTCTCACAAGAGTTCTTGTCTTTGCTAGCACAAAGAAATAATTCTAGCCATCTCCTAATGAAGTTTCATCCTTCTAACTTCATGTGGACTTTCATTAGAGACTTTCTATGTTGATCATTGTGGTTTACAATAACCCAACACGGAGAAGATTAAAGAACGAAGGAGATCATCCGAAAGGTATGTAAACATCTTACATTTCATGTTTTTGTTTTCTATATCTATATGCATAAGTAGATTTGGTTTTTAAGGTTCTACTTTATTTTTCATTGCATATATTTGATATATATTATGTATAAGATGCATAACCAGAACCTTACAGTAGTCTCAGAGCCATCTTGTGCCTTGTTAGATGTAGAATACATGACATGTGAAAATTGTTTTCATGGTTGTGATAGCTTAGAGTCCTGTAATGTTTTGTTTGCAATTAATTATAGAAAAATGTTTTTCACAATTTTCTTTCACCAATATGTTCATAAGTGTATTTGAATGATTCAGTATGATTGAAAATATTTTTAATGTAATTAAAATATTTAATTTCGAATTTACAAGAACATGAATGAAATATGTCTTTCTGTTGGGCATGTGATGTCTATTGGGTAAACTGATGAGGTTGCACATGATTTCCATAGAATTTTATTCTAGAAAAATTATGCGAACATATTTGGGATGTTTTTATGCTCTGTAATTTTTTATAATTATTAAAAATGTTTTAATAATTTTATTAAATAATTTTTAGATCTAGACAATTTTTTCAGAAATTGTAGGATCCGTTTTGTTTGATGTTTTTGTATGTTTATATTTCGATTCCAAAACCTTAAAAAACATTTTTATGTGATAAATAATTTGATGTTTAATGCATGCCTAAATGATTTTGCTTGAAATTTGATTTCTAGAAAAATTTTAGAAGTCATATTTTTCATTTTTGGTGTCTTATCGATGTTTCAGTGATCATAATTATTTTTGGGTGATTCCTAAATTATTTTGATCATCATGAAATGACCTAGAGATGCTTGGAATGATGATTTGATCATCATGAATTCCCTTAATACTTCTGTTATAGCATTCAAAACTTCAACCATAAAGTTTTTAATTATCTTTTATATATCTAGAATGCAAGTTTTTGTTACTTTCTTAAAGCCATTTTAAATATTCGTAGATGGAACATGTGTAGATTTTATTGTTGTCCTTCAATCCGTGAGACTAATAATAATTTACAAAGTAATAATTTTGTTCATGCATTATCATCATACCTTCTAGATATAGGTATAACATCACTTTCACTACTTTGAGAGAGTTGATGGTAAGAACAAGACCAAAAAATTTTAAGAGTATCACTATCATATTGAATTTCTCATGCTAACTTCTCATACTCATGAGAACATTATAGGTAGCTCTTATTGTTGGACCCCAAACTTTTTCTTGGAAATTTGATTTATTAAATGAAATTAAATGGAGAATTAGTGGTGCTTAATGTTTTATTTGGGTAATGTTAATTGGAGCAATTGCAATGATATTTTGAGGTTAATACATGAAATGGGTGTTTTGTGTATGATTGTGTATGACTTT
>JANITX010000010.1:11012685-11034970 GCA_027564395.1 Erythroxylum ulei | reverse complement strand
TTTCATACGGTTTAAAATTATATAATAATTAATATATTGTGCTTTGCATATTTTTTGATATAGTTTAAATAATATTTATATATATAAATAATTTTGTTACAAAATAAAATATAGTTAAAATTAAAAGTGTCATTTATTTTTATATTGTCAAATAGTCTATTGTATAAAGCTCTTTAAAAAAACTCTTTTTTAAATAACAGCCAAACAGTTAACTAACTTCTTAAAAAAGTTTTTCTCAGAAAAGATATACAGAAAAAAGCTCTACTAACAAAAGCTTGACTGGTATAAACCCAACCACACAAAGGCTTAAAAAAATATAGGAATGAAGTAACCTGAAACCCTATTGTCTATTAACCTCTTTGTCCTATTGGCTATTAATTATGTAACTCTTTTTATTATTTTTCTTAATTCATAATTTAAAATAACATTGTATTGAAACTTAAGAATTTTAGTATAACATCATTTTAAAAAAAGAATTATTGAAATAGTTACAGAATATTAAATAAGGGTAACTTATAATTTTTAGAATATAAGAACTAAAATATTAAAAAAAAACTCAAATTAAAGAAGATCTTCTGCTGTATTTAATCCTCTATATATATCAAAGTAATCACTTGGTAGATAAATTTTTAATGAAAATCAAATTATGTAATATTGAGAGATACCAAGGCAGGGGTATGCTTAGTGGAGCTCATACAAATTAACATAAACAATTCTAAATATCTAAATAATCTCTTAAGAAGATGACAAATAGCTTTCAACTTGGTTATATCCATACAAGACAAAAGAAACACTAGATTACAAATTGCTTTCAGAATTACCTTCCCAAGTAAGGAAGAAGATTAAGTCGGCAGTACCTGTTTATAGTCAAATTCGATCTAAAAGTTTATATTTGAATCTAAAATTTGGATTAAATTAAATTAAAAATGACATCGTCTTGTTGAAAAAGATGTCATTTTATAAATTAATGTTACTTTATGTATAATCTTTAGACTTGGAATTGAGCTTTAACTTTTCTTCCATCCTACTTCCAAGCTTGTTTTCGATTAGTTTACACATCTACACGAAGAAATGACACAGAAAGAGCCTGATTAGTTAGACCTTGAAACTCATATAATATGAAAATCTAACCCAATAAAAAGGACAGAGATCGAACAAACATATGAGTACTGCTTCTACCTAATCTTGCTCGTTATTGTCTCTCCATTTATTGATGGCTTGAAGCACAGCCTGTTCAACCATTTGACCATCTATGCTATCAACATTCTGCAACACAGAGAGAGTTTATTCCTTATTAAGAACTCGACGGGGGGCTCCTCCTTCTGGTACAGTATCATGTCTACAATTCAGTTCGTCCTTTTTTTTTTCAGGGACGATCCCTAGTATAATACATAAATTCAATAACTTCGGGTGCAAACTTTGATTATATATAGGGTAAAATATATGAAATTCATTAGTGGTTTAAATTTTTTTTAAAGAAATTGTCAGTTTTTAAAATTCTTTTGTAATTTTTAATTTTTAAAGAATTATTCTCTTAAGCTTTAATGAAAAAATAATGATGAAACACATGTAACATATACTAGTCAAATTTTATTTATATGACAATTCATTAGAGCTTTTATACTTGAATCTAACTAATAATTTGTTTTAATTATTTTAAATTAGTAATTTAAGTTGAATATAATTGATTCAGGTAAAGTTTAAGAGATTAACTTACTATGTTAGTGACATATGATTAGTTCATATATTATAATATACATATCTAATGTGTTTCATGTTATTTTTTAAACAAAATTCTAAGAGAATGAGTTAAAAATTAAAAGAATTTTTTTAATTGCTTTAATTACATATCAGAGATTTTTTAAAAATTCTTTAATTATAAGAGAAATTTCGCTCTTCTATCCTACATATATATATATATATATTATATATAATACAAATATTGGGAAACTACAGAAATGACTATTCTCCATAGTTGTGAATTGCAAAAATGGAATTATGAGTGAGTGAAAGAGTAGTTTCTTACCTCTCCTCCAACAGCTTCGAGTTGGAAATTATCTGAACAGGAAACCCTAGCATCGAGCACCTCAAGACCAATTTCATTGAAAGCTTCCAGGATCGATACCAGCAATCCAGGGCAATTTTTTTCTGAGGAGACATTGATAAGGAAACCCTTTTCCAGGGTTTCCACTGTAACCTGCTGAAATATTACATCAGAACAAGAACTTGTAAACAATTTGATAAACACCAAGATCTCATTAACTATATTGTAAGCGAAAAAGCACCACAGGTAATTGATTCAGAGAACTTGTAGCTTCTGTAGTTTCCATTTCTTGGTTCAATGATTCCACTTTTCCCTTCAATTCTTCTATATATTTTGATGCATCTACGAGAATGGAGGTGTTGCTTTCCTGTCATGCCAGAAAAAAGCCAGAAGTTTTAGTAAAGAAAGAACATCAAGTATTTAAACTGCTCAGAAAAGAAATCAAACACATCATCACAAACTCACGAGACACCAAAAGAATTATTCCCACATATCAAAACAAGGAAAACTAAGGACTTCTTCTCATTTGGTTTGTGCTCTGTTCAAATGAGATCCAAGCTTTTACGTGCTCCTCCCATGGAATAAGAACAACGAAAGCAGAAAAAAAGAAACTAGAAACTAAAGCTTGAAGAGTTTGGTTCGGCATATGTACAGCGGTAGAGTGTGTAGCGGCACGAAGCAACTGTAACTTTTCGTATAGAGCAGCCTTCTTATGCTTCCTGGAAGCCATTAATGATTCTGCCTCAAGTCCTTTCTCTTGATTGCTTTCCCTTTTCATTTTTCACCGCACTTTTCAGGCGATCTTATAGAGAGAGTCTAGACGATTCATTATTTGCTTAATTTGTTGGTTTCTTGCATGAGACCATGAGTTCCTCAGCTTCTGTTTCCCCACACGGAAATGTTATAATTTTGTTCCTTTTTTTTTAATCAATCTGTATTTAATTACTACGTTCATATTTGAGATTATATATGGTATTCATTTCAAGGATTTCATTAGAAAATTTTATATTATAATCTTAAAAAACAAACTTCAATAACTTTTGAAAAATCTTTCTTTCTACCATAAATTTGTAGATATGTATTTGATTTCTTCGTTTATGTTATGTATATTACAGTCCGATCGATCATTGAGTGGCATAGAGAAAACACTTACACTTTATGAATTAACAGGAAATAGTGTGTTGGCATTTATGTTCGACAAGCTAGAGGTTTTCTCAAGAACTGAGGGGGAGGAAACAAATGGATGATGGGGAAAGAGATAGAGATAGTAGAATCGCCCGTGAGAAGAGTTTGGAGGGATACACATACCTTTTGTCCATCATCTTCATAGCTTCTCTTCTTCCTCTTCTTCATGGGTTTTGATTTTTCTAACCTCCATTTATGTTGAACCCAACCCTCTCATCTTCCATTTGCTACTCTTCCACCTTGCTCTCTCTCTCCCCCATTAAAATTGCTAAGCTTCCAACCCTAAAGATGGCGATGATCGTGGGTGGTGTTTGAAGCTAGGTATTTGTCATTTTCTATAAGAGTTTAAAGATTGAGCAGCTAAATCAAGTAAGTTGTGTTTAATGTTTTATTTGGGCAATGTTAAATGGAGCATTTATGATGATATTAGAGGTTAATGCCTGAAAGGGGTGCTTTGTGTATGTATGTGTTGTGGGTGATGAAGAGTTTGTGAAGTCTTTGCTTATACATATATACTTGATGAGTAATGAGCTATAGAGATGTTTTGTTTTATTTAAATGCTAAATCATAGGTTAGAAGTTGTTTTATGGATGATTGATATTGTATGTGATGAGTTAGAAACTATGAGTTATAATATGTATGCTTGCAAGATGGATTGGTTATGAAAAGGTTGTGTTAATGAAAATTGTGAGTTGATGAATAGGCACATGAACATATCTTGTTTTTGGATTAATGATTAAATTTGGGTCATGGTTTTTTGGTAAATGATATTGAGATGAAATGGAGTTGAAAATGGGGAATGAATGAACTAGAAATGGTGATCTTTGTATAAGATAGATTAGGTGTTAAATCTGGAAAATTTGAAGATGTTGGCTGAAAAATGTCTATTAAGTATGCCTTAGTCTTTTTGTTATAACATTTTCTCTAGTTATCCAAATGATATGATTCTCGATTTGAATTAAACTAGAGACATATAGCTACTTTTGTTATGAAGAATACGAGTTCAAATTCTATTTAGAATAGTTTCAAAATCTGATCTGAAGTTGAAAAACTGGGTTTGCATCTGTGAAAGTTCGCTGAGGCAAACTTGAAGGATTTAGTGACGATTTATTTCGGGTAAAGTTCGCCGCAGCCACCTCTGGGTTTCGCCACAATGAACATATGAAAAATTCACGAGAATTCCTCTCTGGAGGAGTTCACTGAGGCGAACATCTCTGACTTTGCCACAATAAACTTTTCAGCACTGAACATACTTCAGTATTTTGGGCATATCTTTTTGTATAGTTATCAAAAAGGACTGATTCTTAATTTGGAGGAAACTAGAGACATAGGGATACAAATTATATGAAGAAAACAAATTCTTAATTGGATTGGAAGAAGTTCAATTTCTAGGTGGAAGTTGAGTATAGGGAACTGTCTCAGAATAAAAGCAGTCTGAAAATATTTGGAGTATAACTTTTACAATACTGACTCAAATTGAATGATCTTGGTGTTGTTAGAAATTTAAGATAGAGGAGAAAATTTTATAGAAAAAAGTGATCTCAAATTTCCCCATTTATATTGTATAAATGAGCAAGAATAGTAGACCCAAAAATCAGTTTTTAGGAAAAATTTGGAGTTTTGATCAATGAGTTGTGAATTGTGATTTTAATGGCTTTATTGGGATATAGACCATAAGTAAATGGCACTTATATGAGTTTGGAAATAAGAATGTGTGCGTCATGGGAATGATAGATCAATAGCTGAGATTGTCATAAACATGCATTGTACATATTCCATATACACACGTGTGCATTACATGAATGCTTGTAATTGTGCAAGTATTAATATATGTTCAATGTATGTACGACATCATGTCGATATGTAGGATAAGCATCCACATTAAGGAGTTTCCAGATCTTGGAAGTAATTGCTAATCTGGAGCGTACTGTGAGTAAATCGAGCTGGTCTCACTTCATTGTTTGCTTTGTTTCATTTTGTATTAATTAACTACTAAATGTGATTGCCTGTGTTGGTTTCCAGACAGGAGTTCCGATGATTGTGATGTTTGATTTGGATGTTGAAGTGCTACTGGAATGTGAGTTGGATGAACTAAGTGTACTTAATGTGCTTGTTAAAGGTGTTTTAAATGTGCATTTACATATGAATGGAAGTGTAATGTTTCAACTCTAATGTTGAATTTCAGACTAAGGTCCAATTATATGGGAATGAATAAGTTTATGCAAATGTGAGTGATGCATTCCATTTCATGAATGGATGAAATGTAATGGTAGTTGTGACTAGAGTAGCCACCGATTAGAACTTAAAGCTCAACGAGTGAAAATGAGCCTCGAGCTCAAAAGTGATTCAGAGCCTCAAGCTCAACATTTAATGAGCCCTGTATCCCCTAAGTGGATAAGGGACAGTTATTAATGAGCCCTATATGGGACAGTTTAGGCACTCGGTCACAACAAAATAACAAATAGAAAGTGGGTCTCATATGCACTGCATATGCATAATATGAGTGATTAAATTGTATTGAATGTGAAGTGTGAAATGTGTAATGATATGAATTTTGTGTCATGTGATTGGGTAAGCCATCGAGGATGGTCACTCACTGAGTTCGCAAAACTCACCCAAAATTTTCCAATATTTTTTAGGATCAGAAGAATACCCCATTAGGCAAACGGGAGTATACCTACTACATATAAGCTAGAGGTAGAGGTCGGGATCAGTTTGCGTCTGCATTTTATTTTTTCATTTTTGTATTGAATTATAATTTCCATAAATCTTATATTAAGGAATGTATTTTGAAATTATTATACAATTTGTATGCGAATATAAGCATGTTGTATTGACATAATGATTATAGGTGTTTTGTTTCTAGAATGGGCCCTAGTGATAAACAAAATACTGTTGATTTGAAAAATGTTTATGGAATAAAGCAAGCTCAAATTGTTTACTAATTTTCAAGCATTTGATTGTGTTTAAAAAAAATTGTACTGAGTTTTGACTAATTGAGTGATCTAGCATGCCACTCTCGCGGGTCGCGAACTCGGATATTACCTATGATATTGCGTTCGGGTCTTACAGGAGTGGGGTGTTACAAGTAGTCAGTACAGTCTTTGAAAATTTTTCGTTAAGTATATTTTCCATAAATTTAGTGTTATATCCTTCATTCTCCCTATTATTATAATGTTGAAAATAAAGAAACCAATCCTAACCAACAACTAGAACAACCAATTAACAACTAAAGTTATTTTCACTAAAATTGATAACAAAAAATAGAAATCACTAAGAAAACCAAAAACAATTACAATTAACCTAAGAAATAACTAGAATGGAAGAAGACAAATTGAAAAAACATAAACCAGATTTTATAAGAAAAAACAAAAAACTGACAATGAATAAAAAGTAAAATTTTTGATGAGGTGATGGAAAGAAATCATCTGCAAATAATGAACAACAAAGAAGTAGCAGTGAGACGAAACCAATTAGAGAAGAGAACTAATGTGAGGAAGGAGAAGAGCCTTTAGGACTGGACCAATGAACAATAGATAGACAAAGAAGTAGTAGTGAGAAGAATGACACTGGAGACTTGAGAACTAGGGATGATAGCTGCTTAGAGTCTTTGCAAAAAAGATAACAAAGTTTTAGGGTTTTTTATTGTTTTAACTACAACAAAATATAAAAAGTCCTAATGAATAAAATATAAAATTGTTATTATTTTATTTTTATTTTAAAAAATATTTTTTCCATTAGTTTCTTAAAATCAATCTACTAATATCTATAAGGTGTGAATCTCGCCTTATTCATTTCACCATTATAGAATATAAAGGTTTTAATAACCAAAACTTAAGTTATATAAGGTGTGATTTTGCCTTATTCATTTCAATATTCTAGAATTTAAAGGTCTATTATCCTAAACTAAAGTTGCATAAGGTGAGATCTCATCTTATGAACTTTAGTAGTCTACCTAAAAGACCAAATTTCTCACTTAAACTAACAAAGCTACTACACAAGAAATTAGTAAATGAAACTAATAAATAACTAAAAAAACAATAAAAAATTTTACACTTGGGTTGCCCCCCCAAAGAGCACAATTGTTTAACATTTTTATGCTTAATGGAACTTTTTCTTCATAATATTCTAAGTAATTATAAACTGTTAAATCAATATCCATCAAACTTAAGACCACGATATCCTTATGTAACAATTTCAATCTACCTCCATTCATCTTGAATATCTTTTCGGTATCTAAACTCTTTATTTCCATTGCAATATAAAGAACTACATTAGTGATAATGAAAAGACCTATCTAACAAAAATGTAACTTATCTATCATTAAATTTAATCAAGAATTATATAATAACACCTTCTTTCAAATATCAAATTTCTTCCTTAAAATCATTATCATGGAACATTTTGATTTTCTCTTTATAAATTCTTGAATTCTCATAAACTTCCAACCTTAATTTCTTTAATTTTTACATAATTAAATTAACAATATCCATATAACAAACATAGTTAAAATTGTTAGGGTACTCCTTTACTTCAAAAATATTAAATTTCACTATCTCTCTATCAAACTCAACAAAAATAGTACCTTTATTCATATCAATTTTTGCTTTATTCATCTTTATTAATGGCCTTTTCAACAAAATTGAATTTGAATGTTCTTCACTATCACCATCTACTTTTAAGATGCAAAGTTCTATAAGAAATACCAAATATTAACTTGACCCAAAACATCCTCTATAACATTAAAAGGACAAACATAAGAATGATCAGCTAGCTAAATAATCATATTAGTTTCTTGAAAAGAATTCAAATTTAAAGCTAGGTTAATTAAGTTTGGCACTATTAGAATAGATAAACCTAAGTCTAATATGGCATGCTCTAGTTTTTTTATCACCAATGACACAAGGAAATGTAAATATACCTGGATCTTTATATTTTTCTAGTAATTTCCTATTAATCATAGTCGATACATTCTTACCTGTAATTATTATCTCCTTATCCTTTAGCTTCCTTTTATTTGTATATAGTTCTTTCAAGAACTTTGCATTTTCTAAAATTTGCTTGACGACTTGCAGAAGTGATATAGTCATTTCCACCTTTCTAGAGGACTCTATGAACTCTCTTTCATATTCCTTTTCTTATGATTTAGCCAACATGTAAAGAAAAGAAGGTAAATGTGCATTAGATGATATAGGTAAAGAAAAATCATATTTTCCCTTTATTTTTATCTTGGCCTGGAAATTCATCTTTCCCCTCTTCTTTTTCATTCCTTTCTACCTCTATTAGTTAAAATAGAGTGGATTGAATTTTCATTCCACTTCTTAACATTATTGCTCTCACATTCTCTTTAGGAGTCACCACTATTTGTGAAGGTAATTTTATTAATGCTTACACTTCCAATTTACTAACGTAGGTGGCTAATTGAGTGATTTAATTTTACAAAGTTCTGCAGGCTTTCCATTCTTTCCTTTTGAAATTGTTGAGTATTATTAGTAAGAGCCTTAACAATTTCATCTAAAAACATATGTGAATTTGAGGGTTGAGATTGAGAATAAATAGGTGCTTGAGGTTGTCTATTGAAATTTTAAAGTTGGTATCTTTGTTGCCCTTCTTGATTTTCATAGCTAAAATTCACGTGATCCTCTATACCAAATTAAAATGATTTGAATAAGGATCATATTTTTGTTGAAGTTGACTAGGAAATCCCTTTATTACATTAGCCTCTTAAATTGAGCCTTATTACATTGTAGGATATATATCCATAGGATGCCTTGAGAGTAGCATATTTCATAAAATTTCATCGATTGTAATTGACTTACAATCATTCGATGTACTAGTTCAATTATGTTTGAAATTTTATTCTCAAATATAGCATTACTTGCCTCATTCACCTGCTTAACAGCTTACCTCATTCACCTGCTTAACAGCTCTATCCATCGTTGTCCTGAATTGTTGAGAATTTTTAGCCATATTTGAGATCAATTGCATAGGAAAGAACTTTTCTAACAACAACCTTTTTATTTCATTCCATGTTGTCATGGAGCCATATGGAAGATGATAAAACCAACCCTTTGCCTTATCTTTCAATGAGGATGGAAAAACTCTAAGATTAATTTTCTCTTTTGTCACCCCTTGTGGCTTCATTCTAAATTAAAAAAATGGAATTCTTTCAAGTGTTTATGTGATTCTTCACCTATAAAACTATGAAAGGTAGGGAGCAAATGAATCAAACTATATTTCAATTTGAAATATACCTCAACATTTGGAAATGTTGTGCATAAAAGCTACTGATTCAAATTTGGTCTAGCCAACTCTGCCAATGTTCTATTATTAGGATTTGTCATCAGCTCTTCAACTTCTTAAAAAATAGTCACTGCCATTTATTTAATATATCTTTGTTCTCACAATTAGAGATGAATGATTTTTTTTATACTAAGTCTCTTTAGATTCAAAAGAGAAGTACTTGTATCTTTATCTCAATTTCCATTCAAACATAGGTTGGATTCACACTCCATGTTCTAATAAATATTTACCATCTAAAAAGAGGTAAAAACGAAGTCTTACGATCAAACAATTCCTAATCATAGTCCTTATAGATCGCATCATCCATATAATATACAAAAAGAAACTCTTGATATTTGATACCTTTCTCTTTAAATGAGATCTCTATAGCTCACTTAAGTAGAGCACCTCATTTACACGAGCACTAATGTGTTTTTTGTAGAGAAGTAATCATGTAATCAAAAAACTTTTTTTTTATTTTTGAGAAGTTTGCGTTTTACTATGTTTTATTGCTTAGTCTGGCTTTTATAGAAGCTTTAACAATTTATCTACTAGTTGTAGCCTTAGCACTTTTATTTGCAAATCTTTTTGTTTAATTCTATAAAAAATACCAAACGGGAAATTTCGTATAACCTAATATACCTAACAAGTCACACTATATGTTAATCTAAATGGAATCATCTTAGGATTTCGAAAAAGGACTTTTGGAACACGGATAGGCATACAATTGAAAGGAAAGCAAAAAAGAAAGTACGGGTAAAGTCAGCTTGTGTTGACTTTTTTTTTTCCAAATGTAACATGTAGAAAAGGAATAAATAAATCAATTAAATTTTGGGAGGCTTCATAAAGTACTTCTTTAGGAGTTGAACTTCCATTTGAAACTTGACTTCTTATTTCTTCATCAATGATTGCAAAAAAAAAAGCAAAGAATTCCAAGTTCACTTCATAGATAAAACGTGTTTATTTATTATCTTTAGTAACATTGAATAATTTAAATATGAATAATAATAAGAATGAAAGACTTCCTTTAAAAAAAATGAAGACATATCAAGTTGATGGTAATGAAAGAAATGTATGCAAATAAAAAACATTTATACTTGGGTTACATTATAATTAAATCTTTTAGTTATAGATTCAAGTTATTTCATTTTTCATTTTTATCATTTTATATTTAAAATTTTATTTAAGTATTTTGACTTAAAGATTATAGTCCAAATTAAGAGGGACCTATTTCTTTATTTTTTCTATTTCTTTAAATGACCAACAATCTTCTCAATCTTTAGATTATGTCGTGACTTACTTGTGTAAGAATAACGAATCATATAACCCCCTAAGGGGTGATTGAGTTGGTGGAGTGGAAGGGCATGGAACTAAAAGGTCCTTGTTTGAATTTCTTTACTTACACTCTTTCAATTGAGTCTATCATACAAGATTTGTATAGTGTAAAGTACCCAATTGACATAATTTGCAAGTTATTCCGTAAATTCGAAAATTTATCTAATGCCCGTTTAAAAGAAAATGATTACGGTTCAACGTTTTAAAAAAATTTCATATAACACAAGAAACTAGTACTAAACTGAAAAATTAAAAAACTAAAATAGTTTCCGGCAACCCGTTCCGTGGTTTTACTTAATCCCGCCGTCTCCACCAAACAAGTCGGAGGGCTCTAAAACCAGAATCACAGGATCCTAATTGATCATCCGAGTAATCATTTCTTATGTTGATTTGTTTATTTATATGTTTCCCAATTCTTGAAATCAATTAGGCCCACCGCAGAGTAAAAAACTAATCCCTCGTTCCAAAAGCAAAACCCTAGCCCTTGACTCGAAAGCGGAGGTCAGAGGTGAGAGAACGCCGCTCGCTTTGCTCTCTCACCCCCAATCTAACTGCTTCGCCTTCTAGTCATCTCTTTGTTGCACTAATAGCTCCGCTGTGACTGTGAGTGGTTTATATTATAAACGTTTCTTTGTTCTTTCTATAAGCTGAATGCTCATGTTTGTTTCTACACATTTTTAGATTTGCAACTTAGAATTGGTGTCTGTGATTTAGGTACCGATTCATGATGGCTACATCTGTGCCACAAGCCGCAATTCCTCCGCCTGATATCGTACGTTTTTGTAACTGTCATTTAGTGCGTGTTCTTTTGCTATCATTTACTGTTCTGAACTGAGATCAATTTTGTGGTTGCTATTTTAGGTTGGTAATACGTTTGTCCTTCAATATTATCATATCTTGCACCAATCTCCGGGGCTTGTTCATCAATTCTATCTGGATGTTAGTAAGCTTGGTCGTCCAGATAAAAGTGGTGTTTTGAGCACCACAACCACAATTCAGGTGAGCTCGCTCTCTCTCTCTCTCTTTCTCTCTTCGATCATCTGCAGAGTCTGTGTTTGCTTAAGGTGCTTTTTTGTAATGTATATTATTATACCACTATTTCTTGAACTTTTTAAAATTTTGTTCAGCCCTCAAGGAGAGAAATGAGATGATTTTAATCTGCGTTGTTCTTTATTATTGAATGTATGGAATGCCGTTGCTTCCTTGTGGGAGTATGCCCATTTTCTTAATGTGCGTTTTCAAGGAGTAGGCTATCAATGACAAGGTACTGTCACTTGATTATGGACAATGCATGGCAGAAATTTCCACGATTGACTCACAAGAGTCTTACCAGGGAGGAGTTCTGGTACTTGTTACTGGTTATCTCAATGTGAACAACAATGTGCGGCAGAAGTTTTCACAGACTTTCTTCCTTGCACCTCAAGACAAAGGTTATTTTGTTTTGAATGATGTGTTTCGTTATGTTGATGACACCAAGGAGCAGAATGTAAACCGTGATTCTGTTAGTAAAGTCAAAACTCCTCGATCACTTGATGAGGGTAATGGGAAAGTAGATTAGATGCGAAGTGTACATCAATCTGTGCCCCCTAACTTATTCTAGGATTACTTTCAAAACCTTCTTCTGTACAGGACAGTCGTATTTCTGAGCAAACAATTAGCTTATCTGAGCAAATCAAAGGAGATGAAGTGTAAAATCCCTCTCAGAATGAAGATAGTTCAGTTGTAGAAGAAGAACGTTTAGTCCCTGAAGTTGTTGATGAAGTTCCAGATGAATCCCAAATGGTGGCTGAATCTAGCAGTTTGATTGAAGAAGTACAGAAGAAATCTTATGCATCCATTGTATGTAGTTGTATACATTTCATTTTGTTGGTACTGACAGAATTTTTTATTTCAAAATAATGTTTGTAGTGTTTGGGTCCATCTTTAATTGATCTCTCTTAATAGTCTATATTACTATAATTTTTGTTAAAGGTGAAAGCCATGAAAGAGAAGGCTCCACCTTTTACAGCCTCTTTGCCAACTTCCCTAAGATTTGCACCAAAGAGCCAAGAACAAGTTAATATTGCAGTGCCTTTACCCTCAGCAATGGAAAATCTTGTCTCTACCGCGAATGTTACAGAGAATGAGAATGCTCAGAAGGTTGAAGGTGCATATTCCTTTCGATGCTCTTCTTTTGTTTTTCCCTTAAAAGTATTTTCTTTGCAATGTATTCTCCTTACACATGGTTATCTGTCTTCATGCGTGCAGCTAAAGGACCTTCTATCTATGTCAAAGGTCTGCCTTTGGATGCCACTCTTGCCTTACTTGAGAATGAATTTAAGAATTTTGGACCTATTAGAACTGGTGGTGTTCAACTTAGAAGCACAAAGTAGGTGCCATTTTGTTTTCCTATTTATTTTAGGCAAAAATACATTTAACTCCCTTGTATTTTACCTCTTGGTACGTTATGTCCCCCTCTATTTTAAACATGAATTTATTATCTCCTTTGACCACCAATCAAAGGATTTTAAAATTCAAAGACTTTTTTATCCATTACTTTCTATTGTTATCTCCATTTTTATCCATTCAAAACAATTGTGAGCTGCCCAAACTACCTTGGTTATTTTTTAATTTTGCTTCATAAATAAATTTTCTTTTTTTATTTTTTTCCATAAATTAACGATCATGAAGTGCAATTGTGAAGACAATGGTATTTTTACTAATTTTTTCTTTTTTACTTATTAATAGTCAAAAAGTAATCCGTGCTTAAAATAAATTTTATTTTTGAAATAGAGGGCATAATGAAATAAAGCAAAAAATATAGGGGTTTAACATATTTTAGTCAACAAAAGATTAAAAGTAATGCAATAAGTATAGCTGTGGTGATGTTATCATAATGTAGGGGTGAAAAAGTCTTTTTGAATTCTAAGCTCCTTTGATTGGTGGTCAAAGGGGGTAGTAAGTCCATTTTTTAAGTAGAGGGGGCATAACGTACTAAGAGATAAAACATAGGGGATTAAATGTATTTTAGCCTTTATTTTATTTTAATGCATGGATGTCTAAATCCAATTGCCCATATGTTATGTTGATAGGGATTCTGTTCTGGCTATGGAATTTGATTTGACAAGTTCCATGTAAAGTGCAATAGAGGTAGACTTTGATGTGTTTCCTTTTTCCTAATACACTTAGCTAAGCATTTGTTGCTGCATTAGGAAAACTTGTTCCTTGGTTGTGATCTTCCAATTATGTCAAAAGAATTTGTGGTGCAACAGTAGAAGTAGGTTATTAAAAATTATCTATAGATCATCTTATGAAAGTTTATTGTAGCGGTTACCATTTGTTAACAGTTGCTGATCTTATCTATCACTTCAGGCATTTTTTGTGTTAACTCGGGGGTCAAATTGAATTTATCAGAATTTGGTTCCAAGCTTTCATATCTTGTTTAAGATGAATATTGTCAATTTTATATGCATAACTATGTGAATTATGTGATTATACAAATTAAATTATAGATATGAGTTTATAGTTGAATTATATAATAATACAAATTGAATTATAGTTGTGACTTGTGAATTTATGATTAAATTATATAATTATATGAAATAAGTTATAGTTTTTGAGTTTATTTTTGAATTATATAATTACACAAAATAGTTTAAAGTTATGGTTTTATGTTTAAACATGAATTATTGACAAACTAGTATTGATCTATTTCTTTATGTTTTTTTACTTAACTTTATTTTAATATGAAATTATTAAGTTAATTTTGATATTGGAAATTATTGGAAATGGAAATTGAATTATGAATGTTTTGTGATTGTTGGAATTGGAAATTGTTGGAAATGAAAATGAAATTATGAATATTTTATGATTGTTAGAACTAGAAATTGTTGAAAATAAAAATAAAATTATGAATGTTTTGTGATTATTGGAATTAAAAATTGTTAGAAATGGAAATGAAATTATGAATGTTTTGTGATTATTAGAATTGAAAATTGTTAGAAATGGAAATAAAATTATGAATATTTTGTGATTGTTGAAAATAGAAATGAAATTATGAATGTTTTATGATTGAAATTAGAAATTGTTAGAAATAGAAATGAAATTATGAATATTTTGTGATTGTTGGAATTGGAAATTGTTGGAAATAGAAATTGAATTATGAATATTTTGTGATTATTGGAATTGGAATTGTTGAAAATAGAAATGAAATTATGAATTTTTTGTAATTGTTGGAATTTAAAATTGTTAGAAATGGAAATGAAATTATGAATATTTTGTAATTGTTGGAATTGAAAATTGTTAAAAATTGTTAGAAATAGAAATAGAATTATGAATGTTTTGTGATTGTTTGAATTGGAAATGAAATTATGAATATTTTGTGATTGTTGGAATTGGAAATTGTTAGAAATAAAATTGAAATTATAAATGTTTTGTTATTGTTGGAATTGAAAATGGAATTATGAGTTTTTTGAAAATAGAAATTGTTAGAAATTATTGAAAATGAAAATTGTTGATGTATGTTTTGTGTTATTATATATGTTGAATGTTTTGAATTGTTAGCTTTTGACTTATAGTGAATTGTGTTCAATGAAATTGAATTATGTGTAACGTAATCATACAGAATGAGTTATATTATATAAAATGGATATGCATATTGTGTATTGAAATTATGTGTTATTTATTTTTATGTGTACAGATAAATAGAAGAAAGTTGAAGTACTCCTGATCAACCTACTTCAAGAAGATACAATGATTCAGCTTGGGTTCATGATGCATTGGTTTCTGGTATGAAGAATCATACTATTTGCTTGTTTTGTAACAAGTATTTGAAAGATGGAGGAATCACTCGATTAAAAAAAATTTAGCTGGGGTTAAAGTAGATATGGAATTCTAAAAAAAAAATAAGTCATGATGTGAAATGACAGATGAAAATATTGTTTGATAATTATCAATATGAGAGAGAAGAAATATGTTGAATTTTGAAATTGATAGTGGAAGTTCGTTTTCTAGTTTCCGTGGTGATTTTAAAAATGTTGAAGGTGGAAGTGAAAGTGGAAGTGGAAGTGAAAGTTGTAGCAGTAGTGATGGTAGTGTTACTGGTAGTGTTCCATCTCAAGCTCAAAAAGAAGTACCTGAATCTGATTTGAGGAAGAGAAGAAGGCAGGTGACTGGTTTCTTTGCACTACGAGCAACTCCTATAAACTCCAACCTTCAATTCATAATGCAATGTTATTAAGAGATGCGGCTCATAATGTTAGTATAGCAATAGCTAGATGGTGGTATGATACAGGTTAGTCATTCAATGCTTATCAGACTTATTAGTATCAACTTATAATGGATGCAATAGTGTTTTATGGTCCAGGATATCAAGGTCTTTCGATTGATGAATTAAGAGGTAAACTTTTGAGTTATGTTGTTTCTGAAATTAGAAATTATTTAGATGAAAGAAGAGTTAATTAGGATACTTATGAATGTTCAATCATATGTGATGGTTGGATAAATAGGAGATAAAAGCTTATTATAAATTTTTTGGTTTATTATTCAAATTACTATGTTTTTGAAATCTATTTATACATCTGGCCTTATTAGAAATATTGAAACTTTGTTTGTGATATTTGACGAAGTTGTGAATAAAGTAAGGCTGCAAAATATTGCTCAATTTATTACTGACAATGATTCTGCTTATAAAGCGGTAGGAAAAAGATTACAGAATATGTATAATTCATTTTTTTTAATCCTTGTATTGCGCATTATATTGACCTAATGTTGAAGAATACCCATGTACAATTATAAATAAAATGTCACCTTTTTAACTTTTTGCATAGTCTAATTAATAACAGAAAAATATCTAAAATCTTCTATATTCTTCAGCATTAAGTCAATGTAATGTACAACACAAGGAGTCTAAAAAAATGAATTATACGTATTCTGCAACCTTTTTCGTACGACTTTATAAGCGGAATCATTGTCAGTAATAAACTGAACAATATTTTTCGGCCCTACTTCATTCACAACTTCATCAAATATCGCGAACAAAGTCTCAGTATTTCTAATAAGGCCAGATGCATCAATAAATTTCAAAAACATAGAGCCATTTGAAGAATAAACCAAAAAATTTATAGTAAGTTATTGTCTTTTATTTGTCTAACCATCATACATGATTGAACATCTATAACTACTCAAATTCACTCTTCTTTCAGCTAAATAATTTCTAATTTTAGAAACAACACAACTCAAAAGTTTACCTTTTAAGTTATCAATTGGAGAACTTTTATATCCTGAACCATAAGAGACTATTGCATCCATTATAGGTTGATAATAATAAGACTGAAAAGCATTAAATGATGAACCTGTATTATACCACGACCTAGTTACTGCCATATCGACATTATAAGTTGCATCTCTTGATTGCATTGTACTACGAATTGAAGGTTGGGTTCCAGGAGTTGTTTGTGGTGCAAAGAAACTAGTTACCTGTCTTCTTTTTTTAATCATATCAAATTCTTCTTGAGTTTGAGATGGACTACTACCACTACTACTTTCTAAGCAAGCTAAAATTTGCAATTTGGTCCTCCACATTTCTGAAAGTCACGGTACTAGCCGATATGTTCCGGTATTTTGCGTACCAGCCAGTACTGAATGAAAAACACTGATACCGATTGGTATTTATAGCCAGCATCGATGTTACAATTACTATTTCGTTTTTCGGTTGGTACAAAACGGAATTCGTACGATTGGTCGTGATGGATTTTCAAACCTTGGGGGTGATGGATATCGAAGAGACAAGATGGGGAGCAATGGTGGCTGTCGAAATCGTGCTGTTGGGTTGAATCTTCATGCCACAGCAAAAGCTACGATACCACTACTGCTTGAGAAGTCATAATTTTGAAGGTGATTTGGTAGTGATGGAAGATAATTTTGTTGAGATCTATTAAAGTAGAAGCTGAAGAGCTGAAGACAAGAGACAATAATCTAACTGAGTTACCTAAGGATTTCCTCCTGGACATTTTGTCCAAATGTTGTTGAGTGATTTCAGGTGGGTGTAGTAGATTTCCTTGTCTGGTATATACTGGTGTCATTCAATACTCTGTGATAGTTTTTACTGTTCAAGAAAGTGCACAACGGTAGAGCCTGTTTTTCCATTTTTTTTGTCTGATGGATGTTATTTTCTAATTAATATTCTATTAGAAAGCACTTGAAATATTCAGAAGAAGAGTGCAATAGATGACAGTTTGTTATATATCCCTTGACAAATTAAGACAGTTGAGGGATGATTGGAGAAATACATGTATGTGTACTCTTTTACATCTTAAGTTTCCGTTTAAAAAATTGTATAAATGAGCAGCGTGCTTTTGCGTGGCTAACATGCAAATGCTGATCTTAAGAAGCATAACTCTTAACTGATTTCGTTGCGGCTTAATTTGTTATATTTTTTTCCGTTTAAGGTTAAACATCATAACAACCTTAAAAGAGACTAGCCTGTAGATATTTAACCCCAAAATTTTTAAAAGGATTATTTGAAAATTGTGATTATCCAAGTATTTTTGTTTAACATACGAACAGATAATCCCAACTACTCTAGTCCCAGACGGTAGCAGTAAAGAATGTGAATAACGAAGAGATGATTAAAGAACCTTTATAATTTTCTGGCGCAGATGATCAGGATCACGTGGTAAACTTAATTCACTCTCTTACCTTGGAAAAATCAAATGTTCATGGCATTTGGAAGATTTAATGATTCATGAACGTATCCGATATGGACACATGAAAGTGGGGAAGTGTTTATGATTAAACACCTAACTGCATTAAATCCCAACAGCAAGATGAGATGATTCTTACAAGAGCTGGATGGACCAAAACCAAATACAACATTTTGTTTTTTTGGTTGTCGCAAGGCTTGTACAAGTGGTGATGAAAGAAGGAACCTACCTATAACATAACAAATGTGCTACAAAACAATCGGTGAAACGTGTCATATAAAACCCAAGGGATGGATTCAGAGCAGTATTAGCAGTTAGATCCATCGGACGACAGCTTTAAGCATTCAACTGCAGTAAGGATTAGATAGCAAAATTGCATGCCTGGACGAACTCCAATTCATAGTCAACGTACTTTGTCCAAAGAGGTTTAAATTGGGTCATGGCAATATCGAGCCAGGGCTTCATATTCCCATTGAAGTGTACCACAGCAGCATTGCGAATCTCATCCATGCTAATGCTAGGATTGTATCCAAGCCCCAGCACATGCCATGACTTGTCAAGTGGTTTTGTCGTCGAGTAATATGTGATTAAACCTGGGGGCAACGTCCCCAACTTCCACAAGGTTCGGTTTTCATTCTGCAAATAAAGCATCCCTTGTTAGTTACAATTTTTACAATAACCCTAGGTGTAACCATCTTTTAATAACTATTTAAAGCATTTTTTTTCATATAGTTACATGTATATCAAATAAAGAAATAAAATCGTAAAAGAATTCTACAGGCTAATTGCAATCTTACCAGATTCTGCCAATAGTGATACTGCTCTGTGCACTTCTCCCTCCTCCAAGCATCCAAATCAAAGAAGTTCATCCCATAAGCCCAAGCGCAAGCCTTTGGGTTAAACTTCTCTTTGATCAAAGGGTGTGAAAAATTCATATATTGCGCATACCTATGAAACGACCCAAAACAAGTTTCCACAGCCCCATTCACCTTACCATCCATATCAATCTTCCACAATCCTGTCAAATCCTTCTGAACCACAATATCGTCGTCGAGAAACAAAATTCTATGCAACTTAGGGTACATCTCAGGCAAATAAAATCTCAAGTGATTCAAAATTGACAAGTACTTGGGGTTCCTAAACTTCATGTTTGTTGTATCCTTGGTTGCATTCTCCAGCTTATTCTCAAAGTAGAATCTCTGCAGATTTGCTGATTCCAATTGTCTAAGGACAGGCACATAAGAAGAGTTCAAGAATTTGTAATCCTCAACTGCTTTCACTTCTACATGTGCCCCATTATAGTCCTTCAATTTGAACATCACCTGCATTGCCCCAAGATTCATTTTATCAGTAACAACATGGAAAACATGTTTCCATGGCTCCTTTGCATTTTTTACAGCTGAATTAACCACCACCGAAGCTGCAATCACATTGTCAGAGAAAATAGCATAATGGTAAAGCTTAGGATTCTCCAACTCAGGTGCTGGTGGACTCCCTTCATCAGAATACTTTTCAGGATGAGCAATTCTCTCCTCCATCAACCTCATGGCGAGGCAATGCAAGCTCTTAGGTATAGACTTGGCAGCAATCAAACTTGAAAAAGCTCCTTGCTTCTTCGCTTTCGTTAATTGCTCATTAACCGCAAATATGGTATCCTTAAGCTTCTGAATCTTTAGTTGGTTATCAAAACTCTCCTTTGCTTCGGCAATCACTTGCCGTGTAACTTTGATCCTCTCCTTCACTTCCTTCTCGAATTGCCGCAGCGTAGACTCCTCTATGGAAATAGAATCAGACTCGAATAGAGCCCGATAAGCGGGTTTGTTAAGAAGATCAGTGTAGTTTCGGGAGAGATCAGCGAAAACCCGAACAAGCTTGGAGTTTTCAAGCTTAAGCTTCCTTGCGTAGGAAGCATAGGCAAGTGATAGTGAGCGATGATCATCAGCTTGCTTCCGAATCTGGTCCAATCGGGGCTTCAATGGATCGGATTTCAGCGCCAACACAGATCTTCTTCCCGTTTCAATTCGGTCCCTTGTTGTACTCAAACCCTAACCAAAAACAAAAAGGAATTTTCACTCTCTTCAAGTAACAGAAACTAAACACAAGCTCATCAAATTGTAAAAAAAAAAAAAAACAACAACAACAACAACAAAGAAAGAAAACGAAAATAGGAGAAGAAGAAGAAAACAAAAACGAACAGATCCAGATACCCAAAACACCGCGTTTTGAGCTTCGTAACAGTAAAATGGAGATCTCTGTGTAATTCTCAATTAACAAAGATACACATTACCAAAGAAATGAAGAAAAAACTTACGGAGTAGCTTAAGTCGGCAGCGGAGTGCGAAGTGAAAAGGATGGAGACGGTGAAGAAGAGGAGGAGCGCCATCGCAATGGCAACAGCGAACGATCGTAAGCTTCGAATGTTTCGGTTTCTGAGGATTCGAGTGTTATGATGATTATGAGGGGAAACATCAATCGCCATATTTACCGATCTGATCTGATAAAGCTATAGCACCGACAAAGTGATGTGTATGGAAGCTTTCTTGCTCGCTGTTGAGTTTCGGTTATCTGGCTAGAAAGCGAGAGAGAATGGGTGCAACCAATCTGGAGCGTCGGTGGGTTGACGTGCGCGGGGTACGGTCGGCTATTGATTGAGTATAGTTACTAGTGTATGCTGCTGCTTTGTGGTGCCACTTGGAGACACGCTTAGTTTGATTTTAATGAATAATTGGGAAAGATTTCTTTCACCCCACCTGAAGAAACTTTCTGGTCTAAATAAATTTTTTTTATTATTATCTATTATGTGAAACTATTTAAAAAATATTATATTATGTAATATTTACATAATTAATGCCTTGAGGAAATATGAGTTTATAATTTTATTTATTCGTGTAGTGGAAGCATTGACTTTAATGTAAGCTCGACTATGATACTTTATAAAAGATATAAAATCATTGATGAGTTAGTAATGTCGGAGGGACCAATAATAAGTTTAACAGCTAAGAAGTTCAAAGAAGCACTTCAATCTTACATAGGCCAAATTATAGATGGCATGGAATCTCAAAGAGACATTGAGGGGCTAATAACATCATAACTAATCAAGTTAGGCAGAATCTACAAGAATACTTTCATTCTTATTTAATTAATTATTTTAATATAAAAGTACAGCTTTGGGCTATCTACTACTTGTATTTTGGGCTAGTTTTAGTGAGATGGACTTTTATTAACTTTCAACTCATTTAATTTAAAGCTTTTAGGTTTAATGGACTGTATTTTAGAAATATTAGTTTAAGTTTTAGTTAATTTAGTGGGAGGCCTATGTTTAAAGATCTTTTACATATTTAGGGATTATTTATTTTCAAGGGGTATAAACACCTCATAATAAACATTGTTTAGGGTTTTTGGGTTAATAAATTCTCACGTTGGCTTGATTGAATTTTTTAGGGGAGGATTTCTTGTCTTTTTCTATTGCATCAAGAATATAATTCTTATCAAGTGGCGAATTTCTATTCTTGTTTTCAAATCAACCTTAGCATGTACATTTCCATCCACATAATTGATTATGGGTTCATAAGGATTGGGGATTTCTTTTTATTCAATTTCTATCCAAAGTGTGTGTTTAAGAGATTTCAGGTTCTTTAGCCTTGGGGTTCCGCATCATTTAGTATCAGTGTAACATCTCGTCCCCATATTAAGGGTTAAGACCCAAAATTTCAGTACAAGCGAGCTTAAAGAGAAACTAAGACAATGCATTTTCTTG
>JANITX010000010.1:10988955-11007554 GCA_027564395.1 Erythroxylum ulei | reverse complement strand
ATTTTTCAGCGAGTTTGTGTTAAGTACTATGTAATTTAATGTATGTTTGCCTGAATTGTTTATTGGAAGTTTTCGTAAGCTTTGATTTGTTGTACTATTTTGTATGGCATTCATATATCCTTTCAGGGGGTATGTGGGTATTACACTAGAATTATAGTATAGTAGTATAGATATCGTTCCCACGAGGATTGGTCACTAATACTCAAAATCACACCTTTAACTACTATTCAATTTGTTGATTATGAAGTTATTGATTAACAATTAATAGCTATCAAAAAATATTTAAAGAACTAGTTAATTCACTAAAAGCGTACCAAAGTTTAGCTTTCCCTCACCCCCCTACCATGAAAAGCTCTAAACATACTTTCTTTACATGAATTTGAAGCTTCTTCCAGTAAAGTCATCCATATTTTAGGTTCTAACTAATTATCTAGACGAATTTCTGACATCGAACACCAAGTGTTTTAGGTAATATAATCAATCAAAAACTATCTAAATGCAGTAAAAATCAATGAAACTCATGTAATATTACTACCAAAATTATCTCTAAGAGTCTAATATTTCAGGTTGTCTTAGTAATCCTAGCTATGCTTTATCAAGATCTAATAATCAATTCATTTAAGAATTCCATACATGTATCAGTTAAAGGTCCATGTTTCAGGATGCTTTAATGAATAACTTGCATAAAAATCAAAGAAGCATTAAGAACAAAATAAAGCATAAATTCATGTGATAAAAGATAACAATTAAATAATCAAATCATGGTAGAATAGGGTTCGGTTCAACCTCCTTTTGGCACTAAAAAGAAATTAAACTAACATGTTTGTAAACAAAAACAAAAATAGAAATAAATTCAAAAAAGCGCGATGGAAATAACATAACGAAAAACCCTAACATTAGGATAATCCCCTCTTCCCAGCTATCTCTCTTGAGTGCAGGTTGTGCTGGTATGAAATATGATATGTGACAGCCTCTTTTATACTGAAAATTTCGCAATATCCTTGTCCTAGTCTGATTAGGAAGGTCATTTCTTGATTTAGAAAACTTTTGTATGCCTATTTTGAAGTCCTGTTGCATATAGAATTAGTATCTAGCCATATCTCTTCAATCCTACCTATTTTTAGCTCCAAAATTCCTAAATTCTAGAAATACTTCTGCAAAATAACGTTGAACTAATTAAGCAACTATTTAGAAATCTAAATTAACAAAATAGGGCACAAAGTTATGCTAGAATAGAGAAAACATACTAAATAGTACTACATTTTTTAGGCATCAGCCGGCATCTAAGTCAATTATTAAGGTTAGGAGTTTCCATGACTTAACATGTCTTTATAGGCAATTTGTTAAAGATTTCTCTATTATTACCGCTTTATTGAATGAAATCGTTTAGAGAATGTTGGTTTTAGATGGGAGAAAGAACATAAAAATGCATTTAATACTTTAAATGAAAAGCTATGTAATGCACCCTTTTTGCGTTGTGATGCTTCTGAGATTGATATAGGGCTGTTTTTATGTAAGAGAATCATCCCATAACATATTTTAGTGAGAAGTTGAGTTGATCAGGTTTGAACTACTCCATTTATGATAAGGAGTTTTATACCTAGGTGAGAGCCCTTGAAGTTTGGGAACATTATTTACTGCCTAAAGATTTTTTGATACATAGTGATCATCAGTCTCTAAAGTACTTGAAGGAAAAGGGAAATTGAGCAAATGAAATGCAAGTTAGGTGGAGTATCTTGAAACATTTATGTATGTGATTAAATACAAGCAAGATGGCAAAAAGAAGGCTGACTTGGTTAAAATAATACATGAGAAAGCGCATTAACAAATTAAGAAAAAGAATCGCATGTATGCACAAAAAGCAAATAAAGGTAGAAAGCAAGTTCTCTTTGAACCGGGTGATTGAGTTTGGGTGCATATGCGAAAAGAAAGGTTTCCACAACAAAGGAAGTCAAAACTTGATGCAAGGGGTAATGGACCATTCTAAGTGTTGGAACGCATCAATGATAATGTATACAAGATAGACTTGTCAGGTGAGTATAATATTATCACCTTTTGACTTTGACTCATATTCGAGGACAAATCCTTTTAAAGAGGGAGGGGATGATGTGAGCACGACTATGGTACTTTGTAAGAGAAATAGAACCAAAGATGAACTAGTAACGCTGGAGGAACCAATAACAGGATCAAGAACTAAGAAGTTCAAAGAAGTGCTTCAATTCTACATAAGCTGAATTATAGATGGCATGGAATCTCAAGAGACAATAAGAGTCAATGGCATCATAACTAATCAAGTTAGGCGGAATGTGCAAGAAGACTTTGATTCTTGTTCAATTAATTATTTTAAGTTAGAAGCATAGCTTTGAGCAGCCCACTACTTATGTTTTGGGCTTGTTTTAGTGAGATGAACTTTTATTAACTTTTAGTTCATTTAATTTAAACCTTTTAGGTTTAATGGATTATATTTTAGAAATATTAGTTTGGGTTTTAGTTAATTTGATGGGAGGCCCATGTTTAAAGGCCTTTTACATATTTATGGTTTCTTTCTTTTTAAGGGGTATAAATACCTCGTAATAAACATTGTTTAGGAATTTTGTATAAATAAATTTTCACATTAGCATGATCAAATTCTTTAAGGGAAAATTTATTGTCTTCTTCTAATGCATTAAGAATATAATTCTTATCAAGGTAATTAATTGTGACGAATTTTTATTTTTGTTTTCAAATCAACCTTATCATATGCGTTTCCATTCACACAATTAATTGGGGGTTTATTAAGGTTGAAAGTTTCTTCTTGTTCATGTTCTATCCAAAGTATATATTTAAGGAATTTTGAGTTTTTTTAGCCTTGGAATTTCGCATCAAACTTACTATTAAAAATTACTTGAAGAACTGAAAATTCAAACAAAATATTTACTTTTGGATTCTTATAACAAAGTACACACATACATGTTAAAGCAATAGATTAACAATCAGAAAGTGAAATTTATGCCATTTAATTTCTCTTCCCATGTCTGCCTACATGGTGCAACCATCCAATTCCTTTGAGAGCTTTGGAGATCTTCATAAGATTAGGCCTTCCCATTCCCAAGTTCATCTTTCCAGCGGAGAACTTTAGAGCCTGTAAGCAGCAAAGCTGACCGTCATTTTCTTCCTCCTCTTCCTCATCTTCCTCCTCGTGATCAATATTCCCTTTCTTTCCCTTCTTTGATTTGCTTTTTGGTTTAAGTTTAATGGAATCTGTCTCATATGTCTCCCAAAGCAAGTCCATTCCTTCGCCTCCTTCGACCACATTGTGTCTCTCCTCAAAAAGCTTGCCTGCCAATGTCCTCCTCCACTCTTTTTCTTTCCTCGTCGACCCAAAACTCCCGAGATCCGAGCCCAATGTTTGACATGTCTCTGTAAGTTTAATATTGTAATGTCCACTCCGAAAGTTTGCTTTTTCGAGCCTCTGTGAATACAGATTTGGTGAGTACTGATGGTCAACGTCATCATCACCGTTAGCACTTAGTTCACTTTTTTGACGACCCATTGCCTTGGATCCTCTTCTTGTGAACGGTACTTTTCTTTGTTCTTCTTCTTCTTCCTCAACTTTATTGGATTTTACGCTGTGCGGTTTGATTTCGCTTTCGCTCTTTTCGGACCAGCAATATTCAAGCTCCTCCTTTTCATGCAAGAACGCTTTTAATGTCTTCGCTTCCGAAATTGGCGGACTATGATTCGTTGCAAAAACAGGATTTACATGATCGAAATTGCCATCTTCCTCTTCAAAGACCCTTCCCAGCCTACAACCTTCATGACTCGTGCTCTTGTCAATCTGTGCTTCACTGCTTGTTAAGCAGTTTTCTTTAGCTTGGAACTTCAAAACTTCGACAACTGGGCCCTCTGCACTATCCAGACTTGATGTCTCGAACACAAACTTGTACACATACAGATCCTCCAGGTCATGGAATTCTTGATTCCCATCATCCACTTTAGACGACTTTAATCTCTCTACAATGGTTCTATAAGTACGAACGAGAAAACCAAACTTGGAATCAGTTGAAGGTTCACAGTGAGACTTGTCAAAACCAAGATCGGGGGAGCGAGTGAGGAGAGCTACGAGCAAAAGAGCGGTGGTAACAAAGAGAGGGGAGAGGAACGAGAGCAGCTTGAAGAAGTAAGGAGAGAAGAAGATAAAGTAAAAGAAGTAAAGAGGGTGATAGATGATAAAGGAACAGAAGAGGAAGAAGTCAGAGAGGACAAGACTCGAGAAGTGATCAGTTTTCTTGCATGACACAGAAAATTCAGACATTGTTTTTTTCTGGATTTGCCAAGCAAGTGGTGATCGTGATAGAATGTGGAAATGTGCGGGAACAAGCTTGAAGTTTGGTTCTTGTTGGTCTTTGGTTAAAACAAAAGGGAGAGAGTGTGGAGTAGTGGGGAGTAAAAGCGGCGTGAATATAGGAGGCTAAATGAACTAACTAACGTCCACAAGAAAAGGAGAAACCCACCAACTATGGGTTTCATTCATGACGCAAGCATAATTATTAATTTTCATTAATCTTCCCGTTTGATCCGCTTGCCATTTGATCAATATCCTTCTAATCAGAACACCATCAACACCTAACAGCTTGACACGAGATCGATCTTGTACTCCAACTAACTAAAACCCACAGGGCATTGCTTAAGAAGAATTTGAGTTGCCTGAGCAATTCTCTCGAAGTCCATTGATGTCAAATATGAAGTGGAACGATCAGATCACGTACAAGTGGTATTATTATCCTAACATGACGTGCAAGAAGGAACCTTTAGTCTAAGGTGATTAGTTAGGATCATAGAGTCAGGTAACAAGGGCGATAACAGAAGACACAAATATGGTTGAGGGGTCTCAACTCTCAAGATTGGATTGGTTGCACATGGGAGTCCAATCATGCCTACTCAAGTGCTTGCCCTGCATGCACCCTTTGGTCCTCCGCTTTTCAATGTCCCGCCAGCAGGACTATTATCATACTCTTCGTACACCCCTTTTCCGTAACACTTCCATCAAATAAAACAATTACATGTTAAAGTGTAAATGTTAATCCTAGAATCTATTTGCCTTGGCCAAGGATGGTTACAATCGGGTTTTTGACAATTTTATCACACTCCTCACGCTTAAGTTCCACGTTCCATTACTCTTGTACTCTGGAAGGCTCATCTTCAGAGTCAACCATCAGACAAAATCATAACTCTTCCCTACAATGCACCCCTATTCTAATCTTTATTGGTTTATGAGGGAAAAAAAAAAGAATAATTCCAGACTCCGGGTAAACAAAACATCTCATCATTCTGCGTAACTAAGCCACAAATATCATGCCAATTATTCTTGCAGCATCATGGAGAACCTCTTTCAGCATTGGAGGCAATACAACTTTTTCTATCATCACCTGCTGGATCACAGCTTAAGTAAATAGACGCATTCTTTTACTACTTTCTCTGCAGATTTCCTCCTTGCACGTTTCATAACAGACCGTAACAAGAAGAAGAATCCTTTCAAGAAACATGCAAAAAGTTCAGAATACAACTTGATATAAACAAACTCCGGGATAAAAAATTCTTTTAAGAAACACGCAAAAAAATTCAGAACACAGCGCTTCATGCCATCTGATATAAACAAACCCAGGGATGGGTTTCCAAATAGCGTTTTCTATTACAAACTCAAACAGCATCCATGTCCAAACAAAATCCAGCTCACAGCAATAGCTTTAATTATACTAGAGATGACATGTCTTACAATCAATGCACTCTCAAACAGCTCTGATCCATATCTTATGTCAAAGCTTGGAGAAACAATTCTCATTCTGTCATAACAGGCTTATTTTCACTGGCCTTAGGCCTTTGCTCCTTAGGTTTTTGCTCTTCAATTTTCCTGAGAAAACAATCAATGTGCAAACAATCATAAACATTTAAACCATGCACTCAAAAGGCAACATATTAGAATCGGATGAAACATGAACAAGATAAATCACTTAAACATGGAACACCCAAGTACCCAGAACCATAAGCACCTCAGCAGAGTTGAAAAAGGTGCATACTGATTAAAATAAACGGAAAACCAGACACCAATATACACACTTCATTATTTATGTAAAAGCATTAACAACCACTCGTGAGCAAATTTTGTTGCACAAGAGCATTCAAGTAAGTGTTCATCTTGGGATAAAGCAGAGGTGGAGAACAAATACAATCCAGAATAGAACTCGAAGAGAATCTCTGATGACCCAAATGACTCCGCATTAGGTTCAGTATCAGAAAGAAGGCACATCACGTAATGAACACAGGTTATATATCAAAAATTGCAGAAGCAATACAAAAAGACCACCTCGTAGAACTTTAAAAAACTGCAGAACCTCACAATGATTGCGGGGTTTTAAGTCAAATGAAATTCTCATCCCTATTTGGGTTCCAAAACCAATCTACGAAATACATGTTTCAACAGAAAAGTTCGCATTCTACGTTGTTTTCCCCCCTAATTTCTTCTGCTCCGTAGGACACCGTAAACCCGTAAAAGCAGGTCATAATTCAAAATGCAAACCCAATGACTTCCAACAACTGTATACGAGCTTCAGTTAACAAACAGATCTTTTAATTGAATTAGAAAAAAAAATCACCACAAAGAGATAAAATAAGGATGGCACAGAAAAAAAAAAAAAGGAGAAACGAGAGGGAGAGTAAAATACTTCTTGTCAGAGGAGCCACCTTTTTGGCTGAGAAAAGAACGGAAAAGAGGAGAATTAACGTCGTAAATCATCTTCTTGGATTAGACACAAAAACCCTAATTTTCTTCTGCGACAAGCTTAGTTCAGAGCTCGCCGTTCTTACGTTTAAGGCATTGGATTGGATAGTTTTAAAAGAAGTGGAGTCGGCGATAAAATCCCTATTGGGCTAATGGTCCTCTAAAGCCTTCTCATAAGCCCAAACCTTTCCATTTTTTTTCCTGGTTTTGGTCCTAAACTTCAATACGTACTCGTGTCATTTTCTTTGGATCTCCGAGTTCAAGTCGGCTCGAACAATTTGTGGCAATGAATACCTAATTCTTATATATTAGAAAATATTTATTAATAAATACCAATTATGAATAACTATTAATTATAAAGTAAAAACAAATTATATATTTTACATGTAATATTTATTTTAATAAACTAATTTAATTTTATAATATTAATTTAGTAAATATTTATTTTAATATGAATAATTTTAACATTTTATTAATTAATATGATACTATTATTATCGGATAATTAAATTGTAAATATTGGGAAGTGTAAGGTCCCAATAAATACCCTAGAAGTATTATAGTATGTCTAGAGTGTATTAAGAAGTAAACATAAAGAATTACGTGTATCTAAGCATAGTGAGGGATATAATGATAATTAATTTAAAAGATAGGGGTAAATTAGTAATTTCTTCATTTCAATATGGGAGTGAATAATTATATGTGAAATATAGACTATAATGAAATCTATTGATGACTTTATATGCCAATGTGGGAGCTAAATAAGGAAAAAGGACCAAATGTGCAATTTTGCCAAAAATCAACATATGGTCCAATGGGATTAAAACATGTGTCTCGTGAAAAAGGGAGTACAAGAGAGGAGAGAGGGACGTGTATGTAGGATTTTAACTCTAGAATTTTCTCCTTATCTGCTCTCCGTTCCATCTCTTTAATCACATCATTTTGCATAAAGAATCCTAGGTGAAAATCAAGGAAAAAGTTGGTGGTTTTTCTTCTCATCTTCATCTTTTCATGCTTTGCTCATGAAGAGATGAAATTATAAGGTTGGATATGGGATTGAGATATGTATTTGTGGTGGTTGAGATATGTATTTGTGGTGGTCCTAGTTGATGAATCAAGCAAAGCTAAAGGGGAAGAGAAGGAAGAACACTAGAAGAAGAGCTAATTGACAAATTTTAACGTTTGGGACTACACTTAGTTATTTTCTGCATGTGTGCATATTTGAATGTGTACAAAGATTGATTTGGATATGTAATGGTAGCTGGAATGATATCTTGGTATTACTTTGCATGGAATTGGTTGAATATGGTAAGACAGAGTAACATTTAGTGAAATTCTGTCTTAAGTTCGCGATTCACTTGAATCAATCCCATTGTTTTGGCTATAACTCGACCTGTAGACCTTCAAATTGGGTGATTATAATTGGAGATAAAACTTAAAAAATAGAAATAAAAATCTATATAAGAGACTTAGACTTAATTTTGACATTATGACACAAGAAATTGATATCGAAAATTGTGACCAGATGCTACCCCTATATTGGAGTAGCTTATGATATTTGGTGCATATCTCATGGTTTAGAAGTCTAAATGGTATGATTTTTAGTGTTATGGAAACTACAGATATAGGAAGACAAATGTTTAAAGGACCCTAAAGCCTAAATTAAATGTTTTCTATGTGAAAATTACGGAACAAGTGGAGACCGTTGTGTAATTTATTTTTGGACTGATTTGTTTGCCTATTTTTAGACCCACCATGGGCTTAGCCCAAATTGTACTATTTTCATTTTTTTTTCTTGCTTTTTTTTGTCGGATCATATTGGAACCTTTTTGAATGTTTGTGAAACTTTGCAAGCATTTAGAAATAAATGAAATATGACTTACCATATGTTAATTAGGTGATTAAACATTGGAATTTAAAATTGAGCATAATGCATGCTAAAGAAAATTTACTTGTACATAGATGATTGTATTCATATTTATTGCTTATATGTGTGCAGTATGAATATAAAAGTTCACATACTAATTTTGTGAAGAAAATTAAGTACAATTTAACATGTTTTATATTTAAATGAGGTATAGGAATTTATATATTGGAATTATGTTAATGTACCTCGAGAAGCACAACTGAACAAAACATGTACAAAATAAATCATACAAGTACTTATGATTTGAATACTATCATAATGGTGACAAGTTATGACTTACATGTATGAACTTAAAAATGTATTTCATGTTTTCAGATGAATACCATGTGATTTGTCAATATATTAATTATGAAATTGGAAAATGATTAAAGAAAATGTTACAGTGCCTCCTTCATTGTCTTGGTGATGGATAGATAGACATTCCTATAGGGTTATAACACAACTGCTATAGTTTGACACCACTAGTGTCTTTATTTCGAGACCATATTGTCTCTACAGTTCGATACCTTTGGGTATCCACTGTTTGATACATTTCGGTATCTATAGTTCGATGCCTTTAGGTATCCACAGCTCCCATTATCCACACCTATTGAAATGTGCAGACCTAATATAGAAAGGAAATTAAATAATTATAAATAAGAGATACAACATGATAACATGAATAATTTGTATTGATTAACTTTGGAAATTAATATTTGGCTTATAAATGTGAATTGCATAACACTAGACCAAATTGTATAGACATGATGGGCACATTTTCTATGTTCAACTTCTGGAAACAGATTCTTTAATGCTTCCACTAAACCCTGTAACAACAAAAGGGTATATATATTGAAGAAGAGAAATCAGATTAACAAATGAACATCATATGTATTGATATATAAAGTTTACCTTCTACTAATTGCTAACAAAAGTCCATGCATTCCCACTTTTTTCTATATCTTCTACAAGAATGCTCGAAAACCAATGTCACAATTGATAATTTTCTCCCTCAACCACAGCCCAAGATATAAGAAACGTCTGATTGTTTTTGTCATGACCTATTGTAGCACCTCCAAGGAATGTCTTCAAAAAGCATCCATCTAACCCAATTATTTTCCTGTATCTACCAAGAAAATCATACTTCCAAGATCTAAATCACGCATAAAACCTTTTGAAAATTGGTTTTCTGAAATGTTCATCAAGTTTAGTTCCAATAATATACTTCCCACCTTTTTCGGTTCTTCTTAACTCATGTCTATAAGACCATATCTTCACATAATGACCTTCCACAGATAGGGCTAAAAAACATTGAGATTTAGTGACTTGAAGTGCATATTTTGATTGCATCATCCATCATTTTAGTAATAGGCCAATTCGGGTTCCCCTTAACTTATGTAATAATTGATTTGTTATCCATTTCCTGCTAGCTTGCTTGTTCCTTTGCACTTTCCTACAGTTATTATTGTTTTTTACTCTCTTGACAACAAATGTTTTCTCATTTCCATCCAGCTAGCATATACTCGAAAAAGACATTGTGCCTCACAAATTGTTTCCATTCTCACACTGGATCTCGCTATTGAAACAATATACCTATTTGTAATTGCATACTTTCTTGTTGCTTCCCTCAACTACATCTCGTCCTTAAAGTTCATTCCAATTTCAAACTTAAAATCTATCATATCAACTCTTGGATTAAAGACAATGTATTTCTTCTTTAGAATAGATGCTTCATCATCACTACAAACTGGTGATTCAATGTCAGCATCACTATCCTCATATTCACTATTTGTACCATGTGAACTTTCTTCTCTCTTCCTATATCTTTGGAATGATCACCTTCTTTATTGGAATTCTTTCCACTATTTCCAACCCCATCGACAACATTGTCACATTCAAACCTACTATATATATTCGTTGCATGTCTCTTCTCATTTGTTCTCACAGAAACATATTCTTCATCATCAGATGCAATAACGCCTCATCAACTATATCATCTCCATAATAACTATGTTGTATAACAATGAAGTTATCATCTTGCTCCAATTGAACTTTGAATAACCCCTCGTCATTATCATCAAATTCATTGCAAATATCATAGTCTGATTCTTTACCATTTGTTGCAGGATGTTCATAACCATGATCATAATAGATTTCAACATTCTAATAATTCAAATCTTCCATTTATTGGAGCATAGCCAACATATCCTTTATATTGGTGTAAGCTTAATTCCATCAAGCTTCTCATCGACTTATGTGGAAATTTATAAAACATAGATATTACTCTCTGTCCTTTATCTTCGGAAGATCCTTCTAGAAGTAGCATGCTAAGTTCATCAACACCCATATCCTTCTTCATAATCTTGCACCCAGCATATTTATTATAGTGCCTTTCTAACACTTCATCATAATGAAATTCAAAATTTACCATCATAAGTAAATTGTTGGGCATTTTTAACAATGACGTGTAACATAACACACCATTATTAACCCATCTTCTAATCTCAAAGTACTGTAATTCTATATACTTTGCATTGTCTATGTTCTTTGTGTTCTTAAAAAAGAAAATTGCATATAAGCCATCACAATATATTTTTATTGACTTAGAAATATAGCTAACAATCTTAACTAGTGTAATAATTTTTTTTTAACCATTTGGCTTCAGCTCCAACTTCAAAATAAGTTAAAATTCCCGCTTTTAATGTAGGAGTTACAACATACCATCTACAACTTTTCCAAGAAAATAAACTTCCTACAAACATGAAAATATAGCCTATATGTGACTTTTGATCATCTGAGCTCGCATCCGTAATAGAGTCTGCAGGTGACTTTCTACGAATCTTCTCTCTAAAACCAAAAAGCATTTAAAAATCTTTTATATCAAATGATTGATCTGCATCGACCAATCTTTTTAGTTAGTTTACTTTTGGGGGTGTGCACCGATGAGAAACAATTATTAGCTGAGCCTAGATATTGTGAAAATGTAAAGAAACACAACTTAATTGCGAATAAGCGTATGTAAAGAACAACTTCATTGTGAATAAAATGTAAAAAGGCACTTCATCTTCATCTAAATGTATGTGTGATCATGAAGATCTGCAACAATAAACAAACCTACAACAAGCTGTAATAAAACCCAACTTTGATGTGATTGACTGTGATGTGAAAGAAAAACGAGCTTGTTGCAGTGCGAGAACAAATTAAAAACAAAAGGTTAAGTACATCAGGAGAGAGTTGAAAACAAAGAGCTTATTAGTGTGCTGTGATGCGAGAGTAGCTTGAGGCGTTGCAAGAATAGAGTAGCCTAGGGTATTGGAAGAATAAAGGATTGTGCAAAATTATTTAAAGATTTTTTTTAACAATGACATTGTCATAGTTACGTGATTAAACAATATTATTTCATTAATCTTTATTAGTTGAATTATTTTTAATTGATGTGTATTAATAATTAAGGTTTTTGGAATAAACGATAAGTCACGTCAATAAATTTAATGGAGACATTAATATTAGGTTACAATTAAAAAAATTAAAAAAATAAAAATTTAATTGCTATTTTTAAAATTTAAGTTATAATTATAAAATTAAACAAAGTATGAAAGTTTTTGTATTAACCCTTTCTCATAACCTTATTAACTTACGGCCCCTCCCGCGTAATCGTAAAATCGTATTAACTGGCTTCAACAACTGCCAGTTGTCACTGTACTTTTTGTTATTTTAAAATCGCAGTACAATCGGAAAAAGTAAAGACGGAAAGCTGAACAAATTAGACTAAACAAGGATCTTAAGACAAGGCGACACAAGACACTAACGTTATTCACGGCCTTCGAACCACACGCAGGATGAGACCAACTAGCCAATGAAATTTCGTTCCCGAGCCTTTTACTTTCAAGAACGCACGGTCAATGGCAGCTAACACCTTTTATGTTTTTGTTTTTTTTTTGAGGGAAACACCTTTTATGAATTGTTAATTCCAGAAGTGAGCAACCCTTTTCAGGTTATAATAAAAATGTGGAAAAAAAAGTTTACTTCATTTAAGACATTACAATTTTGGGTGTTTTAGGATGATCTCAACCATAAGAAAACGTCTTTAAATCATTCTGCTCGTATCGGGTCAATTTTTAAGGAATAAAGTACTGACCAAACATATTTCTTCATTCTCAAGACTCAAACTCGAGGCTTAGGCGTTTATGACAATAATTACTTATAAGTAGTTGTAGTACCCAAATTTGGGTTAAAAAAAAGAAAAAAGACTAGAAAATTGTGCTCGATTTAAAAACCTGATTAAACAGTCCGATCTAATTGAAAAAATTTTAAACTAATCGATTTTTATATATAAAGATTATTAGATGACCTAACTATCGATTGGTTCAAATTTTTTTCAATTAGGCCAAATGATTCAGTCCAATTTTTAAAACCACGGTGTAAATGAGTTAGTAAGGAGCCCTCTTAGCCTAAATAAAGTCGCAAGTTCGAACTTCTCTTATATATGCAACTATTTAAAATTTAAGATTAGAATTTTACCTCTCGTAAGGACCTATTGAACAAAAATTAGTTTAAAAATAGATGATTTAAATATTAGTGGCTGGAGAAAAAAAGAAGAAGAAGACATTATCTAATAACTAAGGTGAAAGGACGAAGATTCCTGAAAAGCGGGGGTGTGTGAGGGACATTATCCGATTATCTATTACTGGATCCGATGCCCATCCAATCACAAGACGTCGGTGCTCCCGATGACCATTTTTCTTACCAACCAACCAACCAACCGCCTCTATTATTGTTATTGTTCTTTCATTTCCTTCCTCTACCCTCGTCATTCCCGTTTTTGCCCTTTTTGTCATTCATCCACACTTCTTTCCACATAATTGCCTTTATCGCTGGTTTATTTAAATGTAAATAGAAGGATTGTTTCCGAGGGCAATTCCGGAATCATGCCTCAATACATCAGACACATACAATAGAAGCAAATATCATGGAGCCCAAAAAAATAAAATTGAAACCGTAACCACCGCCACCACAGCCGCCACCTTCGTCTTCGTCTTCGTCTTCGTCTTAACAAAACAAAACCCAAAACCACAACGCGTAAACAAAAGGTGGTAGATGCATGAAGACCACCTCTCTCTCACACACACATATGTCTATATATCTCCTCTGTTTATCTCACACCACCTTCTCTTCCTAAAATCCCTCTTCTTCTTCTTTTTTCCTTTTCTGATCCTCACCTGGATTTCTACGCTCTCATCACAAACACCACCCACTACTTGCACTTGCTTTTTCTCTCCGAGGTAAACAAAACCCCATCACCTTATCCTCTTTCATTCTTGCTGCTCGTCTTGCGCTTACGATACACTATTGTACAACAACTAGTATTACTACTACAAGAGACATTTTTGTTTGATGGGCTTCCGATGTTGTTGGGCTTTGTGGTTTGTTCTGTCGATTGGAGTGGATGGGGGGCTTTTGTCTTTGGGTGTGTTTTCTTTTATGAAAGGTGGTAGGTTGGTGGGAGTTGACTTGCTTTCCACGGTGAGAGATTTGGAAAATTCTCCTCGACTAAGTCTTTCTGTGTGCATCTTTTGCTGGTTTCCTCTTACCTGGTCTATAATCTTAATCTCGTTTATACAATAACAGGTCTCCAAATTCTTTTTCTTTTTATTTTTTTGCCAATTAAGAAATTCACGATAGTTTCTCATAATTGTGTTGGTCTTTCTTTCTCCGACGGCCCGTTGTGTCACCTTTACCCGGTTTTTAGACTCTGTTGTTTGAACAATTGTTAAAAACATATACAACCGCGTCGTCTTCCCAGATGTTGTACGCATTCTGTAATTGAAAGTGGGGTTATATTCTTAGAGTCCATTCATAACGCTGTTGCCATGTTATATAATTGAGTAAATTGCAGATGTTTTAAACTCGTACCAATGGGTTTTGAGGAACCTTTCAAGGGTAATCGTTAGTTTTTGTTAATGTTTTCTATGCTATAATGGTAAGTTTCAGCGTGTCAGCTTAAGTCCCGCGACGAAGCTAACCAGCCGCTGGTTTTCAGAGATGTCTTTTATTTGTTTTGATTTGTCTTCCGCCATGTGCATAGTGATCTTTTTGATCGGTCTAGTTGTTCGTTAACTGTCGAACTTTTTTACAACTTGATGGAGTGTCATTCTTATGTTTTTCCCAAGAGGGACTTATAAATTACTGTCTTCCATGTGTTACCCTGTTAAGGTTTATGCTACTTTTAACGTATCAATAACTCAAGTGGCTTTTCGCTTTAGGACCGTGAGAATTGCAATATCATATTTTCTTAATCATTCTCTTGTATCATTCTTGTTACTGCAATTATAAGTTGGTTTCAGTTTATGCATTCGTCAAATTTTGTCTGCCTGCTTATGATCTAGGAACAAAGTGCTAAATCCTCCAAGATCACAAACTGAGAGACAGTTCTATAATTCAACATGGTCAGCTTACGGAGGAGGAAACTTTTGGGGCTGTGTGCTGGTGAGCTTCATTTTAGAATGTGCTTCATACGAATGATTGATATAGTTCTTCTATTACTCAAATTGTACACGCCTGTTTCAGCTGTTTTTGGCATATGGCTTAGGAGCAGTTATCTATAAATGTTCTCGCATATCCTTTTGCATTGCTATTGTACCAGTTCATATTTGAGTAGGCAACCTTGAATTTCACAAAGTCTGCTAGTAAATTAGTTTTTCTTTCCTCCAAACCGTTGATCCAGTCAGATGGTTCTGCGCATGACCTCGACTTACCAAAACTAGTTGGCTTTTTGCAGGCAGAAATTCTTTCTTGAGTCTGCTCCCTCGATTTTCAGAGAATGGAACTGCTCTTGCAAGTGCCACCCAGAATGCCAAGTCTGTTAGCGTGCATCCCTTGCCATCAGATGATGGTAACCACCCAAAGGAGGTAAAAATATCTTTTATCCACTTTTCTTGAATATTTCGTGATAAACTTTATTCAACTTCAATATTATTTGAATTAAAGTATCAGCTAAAGCTTTAATGGGCTCTCGCTATAAGATTTATACAATCTCGATTCTGCATAGTTCTGGGATTTAAGAATGCCATCAAGCTCTGTCCTTTTGACATGGACTTAAATTGGCATAAAATATCATCGACCTCTTTGCTTTTCATTTACTTTTTCTCATCATAGCTAATTTAAGAGGTATCATGCTTTTTCCTTTATGCAACGTCCTGCATGGATTCTAACTGATACGTTTCATTCAAGGCAAGGTTATAAAGTTAGAATTTTCCACCTGGTAATAAAATGGGTTTAAACATGGTGATCCATGATGATCTTACTCATCTTTGTCGAAACCACTTAGGTTTTGCCAATCTTGACACAAGTGAAACATGAAAAGCTGCAGAATTCTTAAAGCCTTTGACTAGCTTTTTTCTTCCAAGATATATTACTTTAATTTATGTTTTCTGATTCTATTACCGTTGCCTGGCAGGAGGCCCCTACCAAGCTTGGAGCTAGTTCCTCAAGTTTGTCTACTTCTGGCTCTATAAAAGAGCAGCCGGCACAACCATATCCAGGTTTGTAAGTGGTGTGAAGATGTCTTATTTTATGTTTCTGAAAGATGCAAAACTATGCAGTTGTGTTCTTTTGGCAATAAATCGATGTTTGGTTTATCCTAGAGAAACTTGTGAAAAATGTAGCATATGCTACCAATATTAAGTAAATATGAAAATGTTTAAGTGTTTACAAGTCATAAGGGTCACTAGTCATTTTGGCAATGATTGATCTAAGCCTAATTCTTGTTAATATGCTCTATATTTTACTCATATTAAAAATTCTAATACAATATTAAAGTGGGCTTATTCTGAATAATTAATTTTTTAATTATTCGTCTGAATGTCCAGTCCTAACAGCTCGGTCCAATTAAACTTATTAATGGACTTTGCGCCTTACTCGTATTAAAAATTCTAATTTCAATAAACGTCATTATCATGCAAAAAGAGTTATACTTTTCCAAGAAAGTTAGCAATGAAGGGGAAAGATTTCATTGCATCCACTTTCCTTGAAACTGTGGGGGCCGCTTTATTGCATAAACTAACAATTTATTAATAGCCTGGCTTTAGGATCTTTATTGAAACAAGTGCTTCAGCCTTCAGTTGAAAGTCTATATTCTTGCAGCAAAACGTATTTAAAGTCGTTATTTATTTGCGATATTGAATAAAATGCTTCAGTTTTACGGTCGTCTGAGCTTAATATTTGCCACCATGATTTGTGCAGGGCAACCAATTAAACGCAGAAAACGTCATAGGAGAAAGCATGTCCAAAATCAAGAACCTTGCTTAATGAGAGGAGTTTATTTCAAAAATATGAAATGGCAAGCTGCAATTAAAGTTGACAAGAAGCAGATCCACTTGGGAACCGTTAGTTCACAAGAAGAGGCTGCTCGCTTGTATGACAGGTGATAGTTTGAAATTTAGTTGCTTTAACAGTAATATTTATTCAGCATTAAGTTCCTGAGACCATAAATCATGAGCAAGTGCTATACTTCTAAATCCATTTTTAAGTCCTTAGACATAGTTATGCTGAAAAGTATGGATACATCTTTTGCATCATATTTTCTCCTTGTGTGCAATGATCTTTCTTCTTCTTCTTTAGAACAACAATAGTCATCCTGATATGCTAATAAGCTTCTATGTGCCTTATTCTGGACAATGATCATGTGGCAATATCCTACAAAGATTATAAGCTTGCATTCAGCTGTACTAAGGTCCTGGTTTTCAATGCAATGAGTAAAACAGCCAAAGTTAGATTGGTGACATTCTCAGGATTTTAATCATCCATGACTGGAATTGGATCATAACTTAGTTTAATATGGCAGACGTAATTCACGTTAGGCTGGCCAAGAGAGAGTATGATCACGCAGAGAACATGGGAACAAGAAATGTTAAGACTGGAATTCATCATCTTAATTCGGTGTTGGGATTTTAAGAATATTTAACATACTGAAGATGAAAGGGTTTTTGTTTATTATGATTTCTGGCATAATAGTTACATGATTCTGATGGATAGAGATCATTGGAAAATGGAAACTAGAAAGCAATGAATAAGGTCGACTAAACTTTCTCTTGTTGTGTGATTTTAAATCTTGAAGCTTCAGGCGAAGGTTTATGTATCTGCAGGGCTGCGTTTATGTGTGGAAGGGAACCAAATTTTGAGCTCTCAAAAGTGGAGAAGGAAGAACTCAGGAAATTCAAATGGGATGAATTTTTAGCAATTGCACGCAGTGCAATCAATAACAAAAGTAAAATTTCAACTATGATATGCTTAATTCTGAGTTATATCCATGATATGTTTAATTTTTTGATCGTTAATGATTATATCAGAGCACAAGAGAAAGATTGGAGCAGGGACTCAGAAGGGATCTGAGCTTAGGTTGCAGAGTGATGACTGGGGTGTCAAGCAAGAAATCGATGGGTCAACTTCAGAAGATATGGAATCCTCGTGTCTTCAATGCAATGGATGGTCTGCGTTTAGGCCTTTTCTTCTTTCTTTTTGTTTCTGAAAGTCAATTGTTTAGTTTATTGACTTATTCCATATTTGCACTTGACAAACTCAAAAAGATGGTTAATTGGATAGTGGATGCATTCGACTGTACATTAACTTTCAGGTAACGGATAAATACACAGCCAAACCGTCTCAACTTTTTGAGGCCATTCTCTTACTTTTAGTCTTTTAATTAAATATTCTCCTTTTTTAAAAAAAGTAAATGTTTTGCTTCTTATTTTTTAAATTTGTTTATTTAGTTATTTTTGCCCTTTTCTTTTGTTCTATTCAAAGAAAAATAACAATAACACTAAAATATAAAAAATTTGTATTTTAAAAAATGATTATTAAATTAAAATGATTTTCGAAAAGTGAATAAATAATAGTGGAATGTTTAAAATTAATGATATTAAAAAATTAAAGAATTATT
>JANITX010000010.1:10713538-10725365 GCA_027564395.1 Erythroxylum ulei | reverse complement strand
TTGCATTTATTTTTCAGGCTTTGAAGAGTACCCCGTTAGATAAACGGGAGTATGCCTACCGCATTCAAGTCAGAGATTTGAGGTCGGGATCAGTCCACGTCTGCATTAGTGTCACCTACTGTCAAATTTTGCTGGAAAATAGTGTTGTAGTTCTAGTGGACCCCACATGAGCTATTGTAATATGATCACTGATATGTTATTTGTTACTGGATTTGTTACTTGACTTTTCAAACTACTATCGAGTATATCGAGTGTATGGTTATTACTGTCATTGTTAACTTTTTAAAGCGGGCCCAGATTGTTTCCCGATGTCCGCGCATATAATAGAAATTGTTTAGACTGAGTTTTGACTGTGTTCGAGTGTTCTAGCATGCCACACTTGCGGGTCACGGACTTGGATATCACCTACGATGTCGGGTTCGGGTCCTGCGGGAGTGGGGTGCTACACATTGGACATGAAAAAGGAACTAAGGTCTTATCAAAGATCAAAGGATATATTCAGTCAATTTCTCTTAATTATGATGATAATTAAGACGAAAGTTGTAAAATTTAAACAAGTGTTCATTGTAGCGAATCTTCTAAAATTCTCTCACTAAAATACTGCCCCAATAATAGCATGATCGTTAAATGGTGATATAGTATAAGATACTTAATGGTTGTCTTAATGCAAGTGGGAGATTGTTGGTTTATGCCCTTTATCTAATTGGTTGATTATAGTTTAGTGATAAAATAATTTAAAAATATTATTTATCTTGTACATATTTAGATGTATATGATAAAGTCTATGAGATAATAATAATACATTGAAAATGAAATTATTAAGAGATTATAATTGTGAGATTCATATAGCATTTATGTATTATCCCTAAATTGTTTATGGTCATTGTTTTATTAAGATTAAACATTAATAAAACATAAAAAGACTAGTACATTTTATGTTTTTCCTTATGAAGAAAATAGTCGATGTTATAGATTAAAGTATGAAGATACTCAAATAAACGTGTGGCTGCTTATTAGAGAACAAGTTCTCTAAACTGAACCCATAAAGAAATCCATTTGGAACCTTACTTATATTTCTAAGAAAATTCCCATTGTAATGATTGTATAAGTGATCTTTTAACTTGAGATATTTGAAGTTATCTTATATGATTGCTATATTTTGATACTACTTATGACTTATTATAGTCAAGGATAGCTCGAGCAATAGTCATTAGATATAATATGAACTATATAGAGGTATTTGAGTAATCAATAAAGGATTCATTACTCTAAAGCAATTACGGAGAATGTTCTGTTGTTATCGATCAGTATTGATTTGAGAAATCGTTGGCCAAGATATAATGACACTTTGAAAATAATTTTCAAATGTTTTTAATTGAATCAATTACTAATGGTGAAGAAATAACATAACTGGACTCAAATATAGTAGATTTTGATTTTATGCTCTATGTTTAATCAAAATATTATATAATGAAATAATTAAATTATATAGAAAAATTATGCACGAAAAAGTTAGTCAAAATTACTTTGACATTCCTAAATATTTGAGTAGTCATTATGTGTTATTAGACGTCAATCTTGATATATGGATATAAATTGTTTAATTAGAAAATTAAAGATAAATTAAAAATGTTTAATTTATCTAACCCTAAACATGATTAGGGTTATAATTTATATCAATTGCTAGAATATTTAAAAACCTAATAAGTCACGTACAAAAATGGGTTGAAGAAAGAAAATTACTTTGATCAAATTAGATTTGATTGTAAAGTTTAAGAACCTACATGATTAATTATGAGATATTTATTAAATAAGAATCAATATGAGATATTGGATCTTATTTGAGTATAATTGGTATTTAATAAAAATTATATTGAATCTTATTTGATTATAATTAGTATTTAATTAGAATTATTTGTAATTCTAATTAAAGTTTAATTGAAATTAGATTACTAAAATGCCCAAAATTTATTATAAATAGACCTAAGTTTTAATAAAGTTAGTACTTATTACTTAACTCTCTCTATAAGAGTTACAAAGTTTTTTCAACTTGTTATACAGATATTGTTAGAAGCCAAATACTTGTGCAACTATGGTGGTTGAGATAAATCAGTTCAGGAAACAATTCGTAAAATATGACAAAAAAAAGGATCAAGTTTCATAAAGTATAAATTAAAATTCATAATTTATTATTATTTATATATTAATCGTTTTACATAATTAAAATGATTTTAGTTTTCAAAAAATCAAAATAAAAAAATTTCATAATTATCAAAATTGAATCTTATCATAATTTTCGAACAACATACTACTTCATCTTTGTGACTGTTCTGTTGTCACTTCCATCAGTGTTGTTTGAAAGTGACTTTTCTCAAGTCTGGATGACGACTTTTAATGAAATACTAGCAGTAGCAGGCCTAGAAACTACCACCGATTAAGCACACAACGTTCTCATAATTTCAATTTTCAAAAGTTTAGCTCTTAAAAAATGCACGACACACATCAACCTTAAAATGTTTGGCAGTTGAATGTGGCTGGTGCAGATGGGCCAATTTGTCCAGACGATCACATTGAGTATCAAAACATAAAAGAGTGCAGGGGTTTACATAAGCATCCTAAACTGAAGGTCCAGAGTCAGAGACCTTCTCGCTTCCGTAGAACATGAATTAATAATGATATGTAAATTGAGGGTGTATTAATTAATATAAGTGAAGCAATATTCGAGAATAAGGCCGTGCCCTTGAGGATCATGTCATCCACGTTCCGCTATAGGCTTGTGCCTCAGCTCATTACACTCGGCCAAGCAACTTGATCTATGTTGGGTGCATTTCAGTCGGTTCACTAAAAAGTTTATCGTCGTAAATCTTGAATTATCAGAAATGCACCTTAGAACCGAACCTGCAAAATAGCTAATTGGCGTTAGTTATACAATATTTCTACGATTGCCTAAGGTCATTGGCAGAAAGGAGTATCTGGATTACAAGAGAAGATTTCACAGCACCAAATTACAGGTCCTAATCCTAATAGTCCATCGTCATATTTTAATACATAGCTGAAACGATTGCCTGCTCAAACTGCAACATAGACTTATATAGCTGACATGCATTGTTATCAGACACAATACTGACAGGATTGAATTAAACCATCTTCTGTTATTTTACGCAGTGTAAACAATCCTATTTGTGTTAAATGATTCCACTTAAAACGCCACAAGAGTAGTTAGAGAAACGTCGCACGGGTTCACTTTGTAATACGGAGATGTAATAAAAACACAGCCCTTATAGTTCCCAAAAGAAATGAAGAAGAACAGTGCAGGCATTTAAGTGAAGACATTCCTGAAAACTCAAATAAAGTCAGCCACTTCGGAAGCGATTAATCAAAATGTACATGCCGGACATTTTTTTTATAATTGGAAAAAAGAGTGACAAAAGAAATGTTTGCATCCGAATTCCATAAATTTCTGCTATCATATAATTACTAACTCGGTTTTAAAAAAGAAAAACCATATCATTACTCTTGAGAATCATTTAAAGACCATATCATTACTCTTGAGAATCATTCATTTAACATGCTTTTGATCTAAGAGGACAAGTAATAGTTTGAACTGCACAATTAGTCCATGTCCCAATTCAAGTTCAAAAATGAGAATCTACCAACATGCTACGGCCTCTTTTTCTATTTCTCCATTACAAAAGGTTTCTTCTGTTAACCCTGTTACAGAATTAAATGAAAAAGAAAATTAGTTTCTCATCCAAACCATATAAAAGTTTATGTTGTACTTGTATAAATGAAAATAATTGCAAAAAGCAGAACCTTAAAACACTAGCTCCAATCTCACAACTGACCAACGACATTAGATTTGTGATCATAGCTGACGCAAAACTTTTAACAGTTGTCAAAGATACTTATCACTTACCGCTTAAACAGCTTATCCAACAGCATGTTTTAAACAAAATTTAACTTGATTATGGCCAGGTTACAACAGTTAATTTAGTCCTCTGACTCGCTCTACTATTATCATTCCAAACACAAAAAGCTCTCAAATTCTTTTTCCTCAGGAAAAGTTCATCACGCCACTCATGGCAAATTTAAAGAGAAAACCAACTTTTAAACAGGGAAAGGAAAGACTTGCATAAATAATAACCAGACATGAGCATCACCTCAACTAGCTGCGGGAAGGAATACCCTAATAAGTTCCTTAACAGCAACTCTTTTCCTACATGTAGGGCATTTAGCCTGTGCTGCAATTGCAACCTTAATGCAAGTCTTACAGAATATGTGTCCACACTTTGTTGATGTCTCCTCAACTAGTGGACCCATACAAATTGGACAACTGAATGTTGGCTCCTTGGGAGGAGAAGGAGCAGGTATTGGTATCAGCGGTGACCGCCCATTTTCCCTCTGCCAATATAAGTATAGCAGTTCTCACAAAACCTTCAAATTTTTATCAAATAAAATACCACAGTATTGCAAAAAATAACTACCTATGCCTCTATAGCTCACACAACCAAACACTATTCTACAAATTTGCGATGCAACTATTGTGATTAACAGGTCTGTCTACTATGAGCAAGCAATGTTAGATAAAGCTGTTAGAACTCACTTTGTGAAAAAAATTTTAATTAAAAAACAATGTATTCAACTACCTTTTCATTGAAATACTACAGATCAAGCGTTTTGCAGACTGCAATCACATTCGCAGCTGCACCACTGTAATCATAATAACCACCCGCAACTGGGCTGTAGCCCACAATCCACAATTTAAAACCTTGTTACAGATCCATGTTGCTTATAAGAACACCACCACAAAATCATGTTCAATGAAATCTTTATAGCAGGTGTGCAGGTGCTATGTTCACATGATGACACCTAGATTGCAACAGCTCCCATGCAATAACTTCAATGCACACATACATGCACACATTGTTGTACATAGTGATATACAAATACGAACAGCACTAACCGGGTAAGGCAACTCAAGTCAGTTATCAAACTGAAGGACCAAGCACAAAATCCATCTTATATGTCAACCAATATGCAAGAAAGGAATAAAAATATGAGGATAAGAACAAGGGACCAGGCCCATTAAGCACTGTGACATGTGGGTTTTACCATGGAGCTGCCACTGCTTTCCAAATTTATGTATCGATCATGGTTTATAACGGATTCGTTTGATTGATTTCTTCTCCGCTTGTTGGCATTACTATCATATGTGAACCTACTTGTTAGCCCTGATATTAACAAGGATGAACCCAAGAGTGACCAACAAATACAGTTTAAGAAAGCAATAATGCAAAACTAGAAAAAGTAATAAATAGCAAAGCACAAGATAGAAATGGTAACTAGGAGTTTTGTATACCTGTGTCTACATCAACTACAAGATTCCTCCCACGGGTCCTCAGGGCATTGTACTTAGCCTAAATGAAATTGCACATAACTATTGGTATTCCAAAACATCCTTATACGAAGAGAAAAAAGCTTAGTTGCACATAACAAGCAAAAGTTAGCATGGGCATACTTCAGCAAAAGCTCTTGGGGATGACTCAATGACATCATCGTCAAAAGCCTCAACATCAATTGTAGCAGCTGCTACAGACTGTTGGCTTGCTTCCACTCCCTGAGGCAAAGTCTGAACTGAACTCCCTTCCTGATCCCTGATTTCAGAAGGAGGCATGTTTAAGTCCAGCAATGCTTTTCTCCGTCGATATCCCCTTAGAGTAGGGCTCCTTATACCTTGAGTTTGAGTACTCATGCTTCAAGTTTATCCTTGTCAAAACCTCTCTGCCTTCAGAACCTAAATGCATAGATTGAAATAAGATCAAGAGAGCAAACCACGTACGCCAATCTTACGTGCACAAAAAATTGAAACTAATCACATAAATAAGAGAAAGGGGTCATCACTCTTCAAGTAGAACCTAGACTTCACTAGCCCATACCAAAATTTGATCACGTCAATCTTCGAATCCTATAAAAAAAAAAAAATTAAGTTCAACGCCAAAGAACCAAATTCATAAAAGAATTATAAGAAGGTATCATCTCAAAACTAAAACGGTAACCGAGTTTTAGAATTAAATATGAAAATTCAAAATTTTAAAATAAGAATTGGACATCCAAAACCCGAACATTTGGAATCAAATTTCATAACATCATTTCAAAATTCGACACTCGTGGCCACAAGATTCGATCTTTTCAAGGAAAAGAGGTTATGTTTCCGGATCGAAACCACAACAATTCTTCATCTCATAAAAATCGAAACAGTTCCAGATTACGTACAAGACTTTCTCCTCTGAAATAAAACTAAGATAATAGACCAACAGGTATACAAACCAATCAAAAGAAAGCTTAACTCAAAATAAAACACACAAATCGAAAGAAGGATAATCGGGAACGGAAATACGCTGATCATCGGAAAAAAAGAACCGACTTGGAGAAGTCAGAGAGAGATTTATATGGCCTGAAACAACTTCGCCGAAAATATCAAAGTAGGCACGATCGAGAGCGAATTTGAATGGGTTCAATTTCTAGGGTTTTGCTATGCGAGGGAAGAGACTTCGATCAGGTACAAGGCGGTTTATGATTTATACGGGAGGAGAGGACAGGGCAGAGGAGAAGAGAGACTTGAAAAACCAAACACTAATTTGGGAGCTTGGTAATGTTACTCTGACAGACAGGTAGGTGACGGCCTGAGTCACGTCCACGTGGACTTCTTTTTTTACGAATATGACATGAAGATATTTCAAAAATTATGCATGAATGTACATACATCATCATCATCCACCCCCATTTAAAGTCCTGCCGAGGCATATGGAGTGTGATGGAGTGTGGGGATAGATATGCATGCAACTCTAACGAATAAATAAATAAAGCAAATAAACATAAAAAGGTAATAAAAATAAGTAAACAATAACCCTAATACTAAACAAAATAGGTGCGGCAACACAAAATAATGTACATGTAGGACATGTTAATGCCTAGCACTACATGGTAAGATAGAAAGACAAACTAGAAAAGACCCTTACACTAGTAACTCCAAACAGGCCAAAAGGTAAAATAAATATACTAACCAAAAAGGACCTCTATAGGAGTAATATAGAGGAAGTTTGACCAGGCTTGTCAATACATTAATTGCGTTAAGTAGGAAAATTAACTAAGCTAAACATCCTAAAAGGTACATACTACGCAATAAATGCAAAGGACACAATTTATTATAACTTACAAGAACACGAATGTCCTCTTAAAGAAAGATCTTTTACCCTTATTCTAGTACGCCAAAGTTTTCTATTGTGAGCCAAGTTTTTAGTAAGATCCAACTGAATCATATCATTCTTGATCAGTTCTCCCTTAGTTCTTTTTAGCCCGTCATTTTTTCCTTTTACAGTCTCAAAATATTATCTTCTCTCATCTTCTCATTAGAGCATCAGAGTGTCTTCTTTTAACATGTTTGAACTACCTAAGCCTTGTTTATCTTAATTTGTCAATAATACCAGCCACCTCTAATTTGTCTCTTACCATTAGATTTTTAACCTTATTGCTTCTGGTAAGGTTACATATCCACCGAAACATCCTCATCTCCGTGACCAAAAACTTATGGTTATGTATTTGTTTAATAGGCCAACATTCTACTCCATATAACATGGTTGGCCTAATCAGGAAGCTATAGAATTTACCTTTGAGTTTAAGTGGTATCTTCTTGTCACATAAAACTTATGAAGCACTTCTTCATTTGAGCCACCATGATCTGATACGATTGACTATATCTTCATCGATTTCTCCAATGCTATGGATGATATACCCTAGGTACTTGACACCCTCATTCTGTGGTATAATTTCTGATCCAATCTTTTCCTCCACATCAGTAGTCCCCTGATAGCACGAAAAATTGCATTATAAGTACTCAATCTTAGTCTTGCTCACTTTAAGACCCTTTAACTCTTAACTTTCCTCTCCAACATTTTAACTTGGCATTGACCCCATTTCTTGTCTCATCTACTAAGATAATATTGTCAGCAAATAAAATACACCAAGGCACCCCTCCTTGAATATTCTTGGTAAACTCATCCACCACTACTGCAAACAGAAAAGGGCTTAATGTAGAGCTTTGATGTAGCCCAATACCAATAGAAAATTTTTTAGCATCTTTTCCTTTCGTCCTTACTTTAGTTATTGCCCCTTAATACATATCTCTAATTACCTTTATATAAGTCATAAGAGCTCTCTTAACCTCCAAAAACCTCCATAAGATTTCCCTAAGCATATGCCTTCTTTAAATCAATAAAAACTATGTGCAAATTTCTTTGTCTTTCCCTGTAATATTCCATTAATCTTCTAAGGAGATATAAAGCTTCTGTCGTAGACTTTTTCGGCATAAAGTCAAATTAGTTTTCCAATATAGAAGCTACCTTTCTTACTCTCTTCTCAGTTACCTTCTCCCACAACTTCGTGGTGTATCTAAGTAGTTTGATGCCTCTATAGTTGTTACAATTTCGGATGTCACCTTTGTACTTGTATAGATGAATTACCATACTCGGTCTTTATTCATCCAAATTTTGACTGACCCAAGGATCACATTAAAAAGCTTGACTAACCAAGTAAGACCTTCGACGCCTAAGCTCTTCCATACCTCTTTGGGTATCTCATTCAGTCCTACTACCCTTCCCCTCTTCTTCCTTAAAAGTTTTTTAATAATTTTTCCCTTGTGATCTGTTTACATCAAGATAAGTTACCAAATTCCTCAAACTTGTTGAGGTCCCCTAAAGAGATGTTTTCCTTTACACCTTCATTAAAAAGGCCATAAAAGTATCTCTGTCATCTACTTTTGATGTCATTTTCCTCCATAAGCACCTGCCCTTCTTCATCTCTTATACATCGAACTTGGTATAAGTCTGCCAATTTTCTTTCCTTAAATTTTGTCAACTTAAGAATGTCCTTTTCTCCCTGTATAGTACCTAATCTCCTTTACAAATTCTCGTAAGCTTCGCCTTTCGCCACTAAGACTGCCTTCTTTGCCTCTTTCTTTTCTAGTTTGTACCTTTCTCTATTAGCTTCTTTCTCTGTCTCTGTGATACTTTCTAATAGAGCTTTATATGCTCCCTTTTGTTAATCACAATAGTTAATTAAGAATTTGATTAATATAAGCCAAAAGTGTGTTTATACCATTGCGTGGATTGAATTTATATAGCCTTTCTTTCTAATTTGCCTTTTAAGAGTAAATAAATTTGATATTTAATTATTCCTGCTTATTGGACTAAAGGAGAATATGGCTAAATCTTGATATTATTCTAATTTTTGAACACACCACTTTTATTGCTTTTCAATTATAAGTAATAATACATTCGCGATTAAATTTAAATTTTTAATAAACAAAGAAGATGGACTATAACATGCTATGGAATTAGTTACTAAAAGTCTTGAACAAAAATTAAACTATATTATAGCAATTTATTTTAATATAAAACTCTTGAACAAAATTAAACTATAATCGAACAATTTATTTTAACAAAGCTAATCTTCTTATAGTTGACCTCTGACATGAATCTTGTAACACACCATTACCATAAAGCATATGCCTAAACATCTAGAGGACATCCGATAATATACCCTATGAGAATGGCATGTTATAGCAATCATAAGCACTTAGTATAACATCACAGAAATACAAGTATTTCAAAGGATCAACTATTCCCATTTCATTAACAAAATATAACTTACATCGTAGCATTACATATCATAATTCATATATTTACACTACAAAAACATTTGTGAGTTCATTGTTCTATACAAAAGGTTCATATGAAATGAGAAAAGTATACAAACACAATCTAGCTAAACTCCTTAGATATCAGCTGACTAGACCTTTGACCCATTCTTGTTTCCAAAATTGATAAAAATAAACTTCTATTAGTTTTCCTTGGAAGCTAGGTCACCTCAGTACCTGAAAATCAACGTTACAATTTTGATGAGCTTGCGAACTCAGTGAGTAAACTATCATCGATATGCTTACTCAAGTCAGAACAAATATCACGAGTATATAACCAAATTCACAAGTATATCAAATTCTCCAATTTTGTATACCACATCATTCAAAATCAAATCCCATATATCACATCATTTAGTATTGAATACCTAATTACATTATACATCATATTTCAGTAAGTACATCATGAACTACAAACATTTCATGTAATCATTTCAGAATAATCAGATCATTCATTTCAATCATTCATATCATCAACATGTACACAAACATTACATTTCATTATATCAACTCAATTTAGTCATTCTTTGCAATCATTCACATGATACATGTAAAGATATATATGCAAATACATATGAGACTCCACTTTCATTTTTATTTTGTTATGATCGAGCACTTATTTAACTATCTCGTATCCCTTATGGATACTGGGCTAATTTCATAAACTGACCCATACCCATTGTGGATACTGGGATCATTGATAACTGAGTCTATGGCTCTTTGTTCACATTTATAAGCTTTAAGCTCTTTTTTCACTTGGGTCACTCAAGTCACAATTCCTTTATCTGATCATGCATAACAATGTAATGAAATGCATTAAATCATATGTTATGCTATAATAACTTTCATTTAGTGTGCACAATCATTTATCACATTCATCGAATCTAAGTCCGGCATTCAACATTCAGTTGAGAGCATATTTTCCATATTCACTTACATTTAAACAGCACTTCAAATATAATCCCGAATATTAAACTCCTCAAACCATCAATGTTTGAAATTATCGCAATCATATCAATAACAGTTCAATATCTGAAGGTCAATTAAAAGCAATTCAATCATAGTGAGAAAACATCTAGGTTAACTCACAGCATGCTCCAAATAAGCTATTGTCTTGATGATCCGGCAATGTCTAGATGTGGACACTTAATTTGAGCTTTTATATTATGCAATACACACATATTTACACATGAATAACTTGTTTAATCAAATGAGTACTCAATCATACACATGTATATGTGTTATGTTCAAAGCATGCTCAATTGACTATCCTGGGTATGTATCCTTATTCACAATTCTTGACCACTCAAAAATCATAGCTTGTATATTACCACTTTGATATCAGGTTTGTACCTTTAAGTTATCTTGATTCACTCCAAATTCATCAACCACACTTTACACTTATCCTTGAGCATTTCCATGATCAAAAAGCCTCTCATAATCCACACACAATTGTTACTCTAAATCATGAATTTCAGCAAGCTAAATCTATACATTTACCAAACTTTTTCTAGCAATATATATATATTCATACATTTTCCTAATTCTCATTCATAATTACCCCATGTTCTTCAATGCTCATTCATTCATACCTTATACACATTATTCATGTCCTTAAGATCATGTTTGCATTAAAAGAACTCATTTATTCCCTTAACGAATCAAAATTTCCATATTTGAACTCAACCACATCAAAACTGTCTATTCTTTAGGCTATGACATCAATTAACTACATAAAATTATCAAGCTCTTAACCAATTAATCAAGAAACAATCTAGGCTCATTCCTTGCCTTAATAAAGTCCAAATATACCAATTTAGAGTGAAATTTCTCAACTGGTTTGACATGTACATAAGGCTGAAATTAAAATTCCAAAATTTGTCATCAACATCACTAATGTGTGTAATTTTACTACCTTTAATACTATTAGTAGTGTGCCCTAGGCTAATGGACATATGTGACTTTTGTACTAACTTTATGACTTATTAATAATATATTATGAGGTATTCTTTTATATATGCATGTATATCGTTTATGTAATGTGATTTACGTTCCATGAATAGTATTAGGCTT
>JANITX010000010.1:10697331-10707947 GCA_027564395.1 Erythroxylum ulei | reverse complement strand
CTCTGAGCCTCTTCAGGTCTCTATACAATCAGTATTCTTTTACTCTTAGCCTCTTCAGGCTATCTGTATCACTATCAGACTAACAGTGTTTTGAGCTTGTTATAGTAAAAGATAACACTCAATTTTTCATAATAATTGCTAGACTTTTTGTAATAATCTCTGTCCTCTTGCAATCTTTGACTTCGACTCTTATTTATAGTCTTTGTCTCCAACTGCTTCTTGATTCTTTAAAGAAACGGTTATTCAATTGAGTCCTATAACTAACTCAGACTGATGCTTCTGTCTAATTTTTAGAGTCTGCTTTCTTGCGTCTGCTTTCGTCTACTTTTTGTTAGCTTTCGTCTGCTTTTACTTAGCTTTCGTCTGCTTTTGCTTCTGTTTGCTTTTGCTTCCGTCTGCTTTTGCTTAGCTTTCGTCTGCTTTTGCTTCCGTCTGCTTTTCATTCGTCAGTTTTTTGCTTGTCATCAAAACTATTTATCGTAAAGTCATTTTGACTTAACATTGTCTACTACCTACCTTTGGAATTAGAAGTATTTAGTGAAACCTTAAGATTAAATAACTCAGAGAAGAAGCCAAACTCTTACTAGGAATACATTCAAATTTGATTAAAAAAAGGAATCGAAATTTTTTTTGCTAATTGAATCCTCAAACTACTCCTGTTGGGATCCACTCTTCAGTATTTGCTTGTTTAAAAGCTTAAGTCACTAATGACTCCACCAACATATAGCCTTATAAATCACTATGCCCATTTTTTGGTGCTCCCTCAGCGAATGAGGTAAATTATACATGAAACACTCGGACAGTTTTCCATGTTAAGTATTGTAACACCCACATACCCCTTGGAAGGATATAAAGATGTCACCTCAGACAGGACTGAAACATACCAAGCATTTCATTTATATTTGACTTAAAACTAAATTTAACCAGTACATTGAGTTTATCCAACACATGCTTCGATTCCAAAACCATTCTGAATTCAGGTTATCACATTACAAACCATTAACAAAATAGTACATATCATAGAGATAGTGTTTTTCAAAATACATAATTTAAGTTCAAATCCACCCTGTAATATAACGTTTACAAACTTTTGAACAAACTACATCAAGTCTCATATTACATTATTAATAACTCAAACAACCCAAAACAAACTGATCAACTCAAACAAAATAGAATCTTTATTGGCCGTTGCGATTGTCTTTGTCCCAGTATTTATACCCTTCTATTTGTACACGGGGCAAATCCACTATGCTAAGCATATAACTTAACGGGGAATAACAAGACAAGATACATAATGACAATTATCTCTAACAGTCATTTGATGTTCACATATACAAATCATATCACATTTCGAACAATATGCATCTCAGATAAGAATAAATCATATCAGAGTAGAATACATCTGCTTCAAGGTAAAACTCATAAGTATCATAATAGAATAGCATAATATCAAAACAGAATTTTAAAGTATCAAAACATAACTTGCCTGTATCAAAATAGAATTTGTTTATATCAGAACAGAGCTGTGTCATTTTAGAACAGAGCTTGATTATAAAGGAGCTGAGCAAATAATAAAATAAAAAAACAAGTTAGCATTCTAATCCTTTTTAAAGAAGTGGGTAACGGGACCAGAACAGAAGATACCATGATTGATATATAAAACAGAAGAGACTTAAGTCTCTGAAACAGAATACACAAAAATGTCTGTAATCAGAAGACACCTTAGTGTCTAATTACAGAAGTAGCTACTAACCCTTCTAGACATGCCTATTTACCCACAACTAGGGCTCATCAGTTTTAACATAAACGATTTCAGATTTCAAGATTTTATGTAAAAGATGAAGTACAACATATGTCTTTATTCTATTTTGCTTCAATTGAACTTATTCATCGCCATTTACATAACACACCTTATAAATACAAATATGTGCAATTATGCATCAGTAGAAGTGTTAAGTCATCACACATTATGTATATGCACATAATTAGAAAGCACTTCCAATTCAACCCCAACTATCAAACTCCTTGGACAACTAATAGTCCAGAATTATCACAATATTATCGCAGAAATTCCCAATTCACAAACATATCCAATTGATAATACATAACCCTTTGGAGCTCATTCATTCATGATTACACCAAGCAATTCAACATTGTATTCATCATTATTAAACCATACATCCATTACATTATCATCTCAATTAATAATGCATAATTAAACTAACTATTACTCAATTACATCGAATACCAATTTAATTTCAAACACACTATAAACAAGTCCATTTAAGTCCTGTTGTACCCAATAAATTAACTAAACCTTATATAGTACACCAATTGCATAAAACCCTTTTTTTTCACCTTCCTAACCATTTCCCACAATTGTGGGATAAGTGACATGAAACCTTCAAACAACTGTTTTCACAGGACAGGTTTTTGGATCAGTTTTGTATGGCTGTTTTGACCTAGAAATGTTCATCTAAACAAATGTTCCTCTATGTATCAAGTTTCAAAACAAATAAAGTTAATGCAATTTGGTTCATTATTATGAGAGTTATACCAAAAATACTACAAACTGTTCTCAACCGTGGACAACAACCAAAACTCAACTTCAATCCAAATTTCAAAACCTTTAGTGATAGAAATAAAATTCGATTCCTTCATGAAAGTTGTAGATATACGTATCTAGTTTAATCTGAACTTAAAATCATTCCATTTTGATGTCTACAGGTCAAGATATGGTTATAATACCTATGCCTTATCAGTAGACCCTCTCCTTCTAACAAGTATCCAGCATGTATCAAGTTTCTGACCTCAATTCTTCATTAATTCAGTACACATTTTATTCACTTCAAACATCAAACAATACATGTTCTAACATGATACCAAGTTTAGTATTCCCTTATCTCTTTAAACATCAAAGAAGAACTCTAAATCACTTAAAAAATCTAGCTAGACCAACACTTCTTAGCAATAATCTCTTATCTAAGATTAAGGTGTAACTTTCAGCACCAATAAGATAATAACACATAAAATTACAAGAACATCTTCATGATAAAATAACTTAAAAGCTTCCATGTGTTGATGATTCAAACTTCACAAAAATTCTAGAAGTTGAGAGGAAGAGAGAGTGGTTTTCGGTGGAGAAAATGCAACACTGGAGAGAGTGTTGTAGAATCACCTAATGGTTTAGGTGATTCGGCACTTATTAATGCTAGGTGTCATTACCACCACATGACACTTAACACCATAGCATGAAGTCCATTTTCCCACCATTTAAGCTGCCATTTGTAACACTTTAATTAAGCCATTTGTCCTTTTATTATGCTGTCAAATATCAGACAATGGATGATGCCAAATGTCAATGCATAAATTATGCCAAATGTCACTAACTCATAGGCTTAATCATTCTAATTTCATGCACCATCTTAACTTGTCTCTTGATCATTTTTCCTAGTCCAAATTTATATTTAAATATCTCAATTCTCTAATGGCTTCAATCAATTCCAATTCACTAACTATGGTCCATCAATACCAAAGTTCAAATCACATGCCTTTCACTTTCAAATCATTGCACAATTTTAACTCATATCATACATTTACTTTTATAAATCATTTCATCTAGGGTATATTTTGGGGCCTTACAAGTACCCACGTGGTAGTGTTCCCTCTTCAATTTCCTGAAAGTTGAACTCCTATTAGAAATCCTCCTTCACTTCTTGGATCCACTGTCTCTACCCTCACACTCATTATCACTGTGGTCCTCCCTATCACTCTCATCACTGTCACCTCATCAATATTTAACCTACTCATACTATTGATACAACCCTCACCTATAAGATTAATAAAATTCAATGAAATCAAGGATCAAGATAAAATTCATCCAACAAGTGAAAACTAAAAATATAAGAAACAATATGAATTACCGTATTTACAAAAAATATAGGATTGAAAGTGATAAAATTCTAGGATTTAATCGTCATTACAAAGTTAAATAAGACCACAAAATTTTAAAGAATCTAAATTAAGAGTCCTTTAAAAGATTGAAGAAAAAAAATCTTCCAACAATTTTGATTGTTTAATAATAATGATAAAAATTTTCAACAATAATGATAAAATTGTCAATTACAATAGTAAGAAAATCTTTTATAGGCATAAAACCTATGAATTGGAATCCTCAAAAGAAATAAAATTCTAAATGAAAAATTGTAAATAACTAAATTATGAGTATTGCACCTATCTAAGAAGCACATTAGTACTGGTTATATTCTGAAACAACATAGGTGTGTAACAAAGAAGAGACCATAGCCTCCTTTTGCCTACAAACCTAAAAGATCGATGCCTAACATCAATATGAATCTAGTACCTAACATTAATGGTGACTGTTGTCGCCTGCAACCAAATATAAAAAGAAACCAACTTCTTGTAACACAAACTAATGTAGTGGTGGAAAGTAGGGATCATTCCCACAAGGAATTTAGATGTTAATAGTTACACAATAAAAGTGGGGTTTTAAATTGTGAATTAAACAGAATTTAATTGGATTACGAAATTGAAAAATAACTAATAGCAAAATAATGAGAATCTAACAATCAATAGGAAAAAATCTTGGTTTCTGATCTTCTTCATTATTGAACTTGCGTTGATCATCGACACTAAAAATAGTCAATTTATTAGTTAAGCATTCGTCGTTGTAAATTTGTTTACCTATTTTCTCTTATGTTTAGTTAACCAAAACATGTATTCCAATTAACCCTTATTAATCAATAATATGATCTCAGATTTAATTAATTAATAGTTTTACGAATCAAGAAAATCGATGAACTAGACAACATACATACAATGTATATTTCGCCTAGAAAACTATTTTTCCTAGAATCATGTCCTTAACGTAGCAGAAAAAAATCTTAGTCAATACTTTTGATTAAAAGAATTTAACGTCAACCTATTTAATCTAGCAATTGATTGAATAAAATCACAAAATAGTTGCACACTTAACTGTAAAATCAAACAATCAAATAATAACCCAGAAAAATCATTAATACTTGACTAATAAATCGATTCAAATAAAGAACGAAGGTCTCACAACATTCAGAGTTCAATAACTAGGATTTCGTAGATCAAGAAATAAGAGTTTAGTTACCCAACATCACAAAATTTCCTAACTATTTGGGACTATCACGGATGTTGTTGTGGCTTGATTTTTATTTGGGATGGGCGTTGTTCTTCTCTTCCGCCAATAGCCCTTTTTCTCTCTTTTCACACTACTTCTCTTCTCTATTTGCTATCTCACGCAATTGTAGCTTTGATGTGACAAATAAACATTGATGGACCACCTCACTATTCACTTCTTTAAAAACCTATGCATAACCCACCCTCCAATGACAACATTTCTGCTTCTTACCAAACATCCTCCTACGTTTTGCTTTTCTAACATTTGTGTTTTATTCCTTTTTGTTGTTGCATTTTGGTCTCCCCTGTACTGTGTTGTTTTGTGTTTCCTTGACAGATGTTCCTAGCGTGCTCTGCGTTTTGGTCTGGATTGCTCACCACTTAATTCACTACACTAGGCCATGTCTATTTAAGTTCAACGCCTGGTTCAGCTCTTTTTGTCCCAAACTATTTGCAGTTCTTTCTATTTGGAACCAAAATAAACCTTAACATAAAAACAAGATTAATTTCCATTAAGGATAACTTCAAACCTCAAAAAATAAGAAAATTAACACACAAAAGATAGAAAATAACGCCACTAACGAACTCCCCCACACTTAACATTTTGTTCGCCCTTGAGCAAAGTAAACACAACCATAAAATTCTATCAATCTGTTTTCAAGGAAACCATGCGCATGCAACCATTCAAACTTTGGACAATTGAATGTCAAGCTACTACACACATCATGATTAGTTTTCATCAGTGCACATACACAAACTCAACTTATGATACAATCATTCAAAGATAAGCATAAACTTATAATGAATTTTACTCACAAAATTCACTCATTTCTTTTAAGTCTTTATATATTGTGTTTCGCTCAAAACTCCCTATAGGAAATCACACTACCATAGGCTTGCAAATACACCTATTCTCTTCTACAGTGATTACATGCTAAAATAAATCAAAAAAAGCTTTATTTGAGGTTTTAATAGGGCTATGGTTAAGGTGAGTCAAAAGGGGTTTGAGGGGTTCTTCACAAGTAGTTATAAAGCACTAAATATACAAAGGGACAATAAAATGTATCTATGAGAATTGCACGTAAATAACTAACTACTCAACACTTATTATTGCTACTATACTTGATTCTTTTCTTTTTCTTTCTTTTTCTTTTTTTTAAATACTAAGGAAACAATAAACAATAACATCAACTAAATACAATGTGCTCTATAAGTAGAAGTATCAATAAATTCATCTCAGAAAAGATATAACCAAAAGTCCCAAAACTAGCTAACTTCGTACTTTATTAAACTTGTGAATAGGTAAGGCTAATAGGGTTAAATGTTTTAGAATGGGGTGTTTTCTTTAAGAAATAAAAAGGGTAAAGGCTCAAAGGGGTTTGCAAGGGTAAATAAGATAAGTAGGTCATTTAAGTCAAGGGTTAAAAGAAAAAGGGCCTTAATCATTTCTATCTAACATACATCTAACATATTCAAACCGGTTCAGAGCAAGTTCTAAAGATAATCACCTAAAGGAGTATCACATATACAAAGAAATGAAATGACTTTTGATTAGAGTCGTATAGGCTCAATTCTTCACATAGGCTCAATGCATGGTTCACCTTCTATTCAATTGGCCTAATTTGACTTCAAGCACGCAATTCAGTCTCATTCCAACAATTAAGATAGAATTTAATGGTTTAACAAAAATCATATGCAAATTAAAAGACAGAAAAGGGAAAAAAATCAAAATCAAAATGAGCAACGAAACAGTACATTCAAAACACACAGTCACATAAACATTCAATGTCCCCCCTACACTTCATCTACATTGTCCTCAATGTACTTATAAAAAAAAGAAAATAAAGGTTCAATAAGCTTCTCTATTAATGCATCAAGGTATTGGTGGAAAAGACGATTGAAATTTCTGCTTTTCGAAGAAAGTGAGCTGGTTGTGCTCCAATCTATCCAATCTGCGCTCCATGTTTTGGAGGAGTGTTAAAATAGTCGAATCACTTGCAGAAGAATGTGTTGTAGTGGGATGGTTTACTTTGGTGGCTACGGAGGGGGCTTTGGGTTGATGGTGATGGGTCTGTTGATTTGAAAGGGGGCTTGGAAGGCGATGGTGGGGATTGAAATTTTGGGGAAAAAGGAAAGGGACGCTGTCAAAATCCCTATAATTAAATGCCCTGTAATGGTGAATCAATTTTTCCAAAATCCCACCTTGAAGTAAAAACAAAAGTAACGCCACTTAGGAACAAAAGTGTTGTATTTTATGATGATTTGCGTGCTCACCACTTAGAAACAAAAACAACGCCCAACAAAGATGTGTAATGGACAATTGTTTAATGGAAATTTATAAAATGGGACCAAAACAACGTAAGTAACATTAGTAAAGAAGAGAATGGGATTGTGCAGAATAATTGAAGTTGTTCATATGAAACATGCAACATATTAGATTCAGCCACGACACCAAAAACCATGCAACCACCAACTTAGCTCTAATTTTTTTTAGAAAACTAAGATAAATAAAATGAAATAAAAAACGAAACAACTTAAATTAAAATAAATCTTGAGGTGCCTCTTAAGAGCACTTCTTTAATGTCAAATTAGCTAGATGAAAAAATTATTAACTTACTCAGAGTAAACTAGCTCAGCCAATTCAATTTCTTCCACAGTTTCAACCTGTAAATTCTCATAAAATAGCTTCAATCGGTGTCCATTAACTTTAAACACTTTAAAAGTGTCTAAACTCTGAATTTCAATTGCACCATGTGAGAAAACATTAGTAAAAACAAGTGGCCCTATCCAACGAGATCATAATTTAGAGCTTTAGTTTAGAGTGATAAAGAAGGACCTTTTGACCTATGGAAAATTCTTTTCACATTATGATTTTGTCGTGAAAGGCCTTAGTCTTTTTTTTATAGGATTTAGCACTCTTATAAGCTTCATTACGTATCTCTCCAACTCTTGGAATTGTAATTTTTGATTAATTCCAGCCTCAGTTAAATCCAAATTGCATTGTTTGATAACCCAGTAAGCCTTATGTTTCAATTCTACAAGTAAATGACAAGGTTTTCCGAATACTACCCTGTATGGCGGCATACCAGTAGGAGTTTATATGCTATCATGTATGCCTATAGCGCGCCGTTTAAACGCAAGCTCCAATCCTTCTTATTAGGATTAACCACTTTCTCCAAAATTGATTTGATTTCCCTGTTAGAAACTTCGACTTGTCCACTTGTTGGGGGATGGTATGCTGTTGAAGTTTGGTGTGTAACACCATATTTCTTCAGTAAAACCTCAACAACTCGGTTATAAAAATGAGTCCCGTGGTCACTGGTTATTGCTTTAGGCACTCCAAACCTGACAAAAATATGAGACTTAACAAAATCGACAATAACTTTAGCATTATCAGTATGAGTAGCCTCAGCTTTAACCCATTTTGAAACATAATCCACAGTAACGAGAATATATGTCTTATTAAAAGAGGAAGGAAAAGGGCACATAAAATCAATTCCCCATACATAAAAATTTTCATATACTAGGATATTCGTGAGCGACATGTCGTCTTTTAATCCTAAAGCACCTGTTCTTTAACATCGATCATAAGACTTGCAAAATATATAAGCATCATAAAATAGTTTAGGCCAAAATAAACTACATTCAAGTACCTTATGGGTTGTCCTTCTAGGACCAAAGTGTCAACCACATGCAAAAGAATGGGAAAAATTCAATATAGAAGGGATTTCATCATCAAATACATATCACTTAATAATTTGATCAAAATAATATTTCCACAATTGTGGCTCATCCCATGTATAATATTTAGCCTCTCTTTTGATTTTATCTTTTTCAACTTGTGATAAAGTATTAGGTGAAGACTTGGTAATCAGAAAATTAACTATGTCAGCATACCAAGGTGTTACTTGTTGGGTGGCGAATAAATGTTTATTTAGAAATTCATCTTTCAGGTTTTCTGAAGTTGTGTCTAGACCGATACGACTAAGGTGATCTGCAACCAGATTTTTAGTTCCCTTTTTTTCCTATATCTTTACATCAAATTCTTGTAGTAGTAGAATCCAACGAATAAGACATGGCTTTGCTTCCTTTTTGGACAACAAATACTTCAATGTAGCATGATCTGAATAAACTATGACATGTATGCCCAGCAGATATGAACAGAACTTCTCTAGCCCAAAAACAACTGCCAATAATTTTTTTCTGTTGTCAAATAGTTTTTCTACGCGTCATTTAGCATCATAGAAGCATAGTAAATCACATGTGGCGCTTTGTTCATCCTTGTCCCTAGAACAATGCTTAACACATAGTCGCTTGCATCACACATTATCTCAAATGGAGGACTCCAATCCAGAGGCTAGATTATTGGAGCAGAAATTAGCTTCTCTTTTAATTCATTGAATACTTTCCTATATGTTTCGTTAAACTTAAACTCCAAATCTTTTTGAAGTAATTTACATAAGGGTTGAGTGGTCTTCGAAAATTCTTTGATAAAGCCTCGATAAAAACCTGCATGTCCAAGAAAAGAACGAACTTCCCGTACACTAACGGGGTAAGGAAGAGATTTAATAATTTCTATCTTAGACTTAACAACCTCTATAACCATCTAAACAATAATAATGAGTTTTCCCTGCAAGTTTTTCAAGCATCTAGTCAATAAAAGGAACTGGAAAATGATCTTTATGAGTAACATAATTTAACTTCCTATATTCTATACAAACCCTCCACCCATTTTGCACACGGGTGGGCACCAATTCACCTGAAGTGTTCTCCACTACGGTTACTCCAATTTTCTTAGGAACCACTTGTATTGGACTTAGCCATTTACTGTCTGAAATTGGATAGATTATTCTAGCGTTGAGGAGCTTCAGAATCCCCTTCTTGACTACCTCCATCATTGGTGGGTCAATCTTCATTAAGTCTGTCTTATTTCCTTAGCTCCATCTTCCAATAGAATTTGATGCAAACAAATTGATAGGCTAATCCCTTTCAAATTAGCCACAGACCATCTAAAAGCATCTTTGTAATTTTTCAACATACCCAATAATTGCGTTTTCTGCAAAGATGTTAGTCTGCTCGACATAATAACAAGATGAGTTTCATGCTCACCTAAATACACATATTTCAAGTTACCTGAAAGAGCCTTCAACTCCAATTTTGGTGGCTGTATAAGAGATGGCAACAACTTCGAATTATTTCTATTGAGTTCCAAAAAACGTACCTGTTCCTCCAAAAATTTGCTCCGCTCTAAACTATGGATAGTGTTATCCAGTTCTTCAGGAATGGCAAGAAAATCAGCTAGTGTTTTTCCTTCCTGAATATCCAAGCTATTTTCCAATGCAGTCCATAACTTATCTGGTCCATCTAAACTGAATGTTTCCTGCACTAAAGTATCAAGAAAACTCACAGAAACAAAAGATTGATCATCATTAGGAAATTTCATGGCA
>JANITX010000010.1:10676737-10690471 GCA_027564395.1 Erythroxylum ulei | reverse complement strand
CTGTAACTGAAGAAGATAAAGTTACATGTAAATACACTTGCTTTCCAGGGCATTATATTTACATAACTCCAACAGCTTGATCCCAATTAAACACTTGCATTAACTTATCCATTACACACACTAAGATGCATTTAACAAGGTTTTAAGAAAGGGAGTTCATTGATTAAAACCTTAGATTTAAAGAGTTCTTTAAGGTTTATCTTTTGATACTTAGTGATTTTTGCTCCTAAAAAGATTTGTTTTGAACTATGATAGATAAAGCTCGTTTTCAAGAGGATTTGATCATATTTGATTATCATTTAAGTTTTCAATTTCCTTTCCCAAAAATCCAAAAAATACCCTTTTATATACTTTTCTTTCAACTAGTTCAATTTAGTTAGTTTACTCAAAAAAATCCAAAACCGCCTCCTAAACAATTTAGTTTGCATTTCGTGACAATTAGGCTAGCTTAGATCATTTGCATTAGGTTCCGATTAAGTGAGATGATCCGAGGTTGCACTCTATATTGCAATCATTGGAATTAAATTTTTGATTCGGTTTCCAAGGGAATAACCTAAAGACAAACCGAGGATCATTTAGGAATGGAGGTTGAGAGATCACATACTAGATTTTAATCGTTATTTAGGGATTATTCAGTCCAAGTATTGAGAGAGAAAGGGCTGACACAATAGAAAATACTTAGGACTAAACACGATCATATTGACCAAAATTGAAAGATTGCATTGGGTAATAAGGGTAATATTAACTTTAGTAATTTGATTTTTCCAATTTCAGCATCGATTCCTCTTGTTTTTGGCAACCTTAATTCTATAATTTTTTTCACCCAATTACTACTTTGATTTTTTTAGTTGTTCAAACAAATGTTAATTTAAACTACTAAGGTGACTACACAATTCCAGTGGGATTCGATACCAAGTATATTACAAGACAACCTGTGCACTTGCGGTACTTGGGAAAACAAGTTGGATAGTTAATTGCCTATCAAGTTTTTGGTGCCATTGCCAGGGAATTTGGCATTAGCATCAATGGTAGTTTAAGTGGCTTTGATTTGATATTTTACTTAATTTTCTTAGTTTAGTTCATTTAGCTTGTTTTGTTCACTTAGTTAGTTTAGTTTAGTTGGAACTTTTTCTTCGTGTGTGGGTGAGAGTATGGAAACGAGAAACTTAAGGGAATCTTTGAGAGGAGAAAGTGTGACTATCACAAAAATTGAGTGTGAATTAAGGAAAGCATGTAGGCAATATCAAATTGAAAGGGTAATGGCTGATCAAGAGGAGCAAGAAAGAGTATATCAGAGGACATTAATGGATTTGATGCGGTCAGGATTCAATCCCAACTAGCAAGGAATTTTAAGGCTACCTGTTAATGTTAATAATTTTGAAATTTAGCCAGCCTTACTAAACATCCTTCAGTAGAATGTGCAATTCTATGCTCTACCCCATGAAGACGCCAATGCACACTTGGTGAATTTCTTAGAAATCTGTAGTACATTCAGATACAACTAATTATCTGAGGATGCAGTCAGGATGAGATTGTTTCTTTTCACTTTAAAAGATAGAGCAAAGGCATGGTTGAATTCTTTGACCCTTGCGAGAACATGGGATCAGTTGGTCCCGACTCTCGTTTCTAAATATTTCCCATTGACTAAAATCATAAGAATCATCAAGGAGATCACAACCTTCTAGCAGTATGATGGGGAGTCTCTCTATAAAGATTGGGAGAGATGTAAGAAGTTACAGAGGATTTGCCCCATCATTACTTGCCGAGAGAGTTTTTATGGAAAACTTTTTACAATAGAGTTGCGACGGTAACAAAGAACACAATAGATGTTGTAACGGATGGTTCGCTGATGCAGAAAAGTATTGATGCCATGTATGATTTTCTTAAAGATATGGAGACTAATAGATGTTTGTGGTCAATTGAAAGAAGTAGTCCATATCAAGTGAAGGAGCAAAAAGGGATTGCATCAATTGAGTCACCACTATCTATACAAGCACAAATTGTAGCACTGACAAGGAAATTACACATCATGAATGCTCCATTGAGTTCTATAAGTGTGATGCAACAGGTTTGCGAACTTTGTAACCAACATGACCATTTGAAAACATATTGTTACCTATTAAAAAATGAAGGAATGGAGTAGGCAAATTACATGGGTATGCAGAATAGAGCAACCAATCCATACTCCAACATGTACAACCTAGGGTGGAAAACCCACCCAAACTTTTCTTGGATTAATTTTACTGGATACAATGCGAGGCAGCTAGGCCCACCTGGATTCCAACAAGACTTTAATAAGGCATTGGAGCCCGAATTGGATAACTTGATTGAGGTGTTGACCATTAAATTTAATGACTAGGGGGAAAACATGAAGAGGATGGAGGACAAACAAAAGATGAATCAAGCATGGAATGAGTCAATGTTTAAAAATCAGGCATCGTCCATTCACAATTTGGAGGAGCAAATGGGCTAGTTAGCCATAACATTAGCAAGTAGACCTCTCGATAACCTTTTTAGCTCCTCAGAACCTAGTCAGAGGGAGCAGTTGAAAGTAATACAACTGAGAAGCAGGAAGGAAGTGGGAGAGTCATTTGGCACGGAAACCACATAAGGTCAATTGAGTAATCAATTTGTGGTTACTAAAGAGAAGGAGAAGGAGGAACAAGAACAAGAACAAGAAAAGGAAAAACCATATGTAACACCTCCTCCTTACATGCCAAAAGTACCATATCCACAGAGATTGTAGCAAAATCAGGTGGATGCCCAATTTTCAAAATTTTTGGACAAGCAGAAGCAATTGCAGATCAACATTTCCTTAGTGGAGGCATTACAAAATATGCCAAAGTATGCTAAGTTCTTGAAGGATATCCTTACTAACAAGCGTGCTTGGGAGGATGATCAGACGGTGTCTCTTACTTAGAACTGTAGTTCAGTGATCATGAGCCAATTGCCATCAAAGCTGAAGGACCTAGGAAGCTTTACTATTCCATACACTATTGGCAATTTGGATTTTTCTAAGTGCTTGTGTGATCTAGTAGCAAGTATAGACCTCATGCCATTATCAATTTTCAAAAAGTTAGGATTGGGTGATATGAAGCCAACTTCCATGTTAATACAACTCACAAACTAGTTGATTAAGAAACCTTTCAGAGTTATGGAAGACATGCTCATAAAAGTTGATAAGTTCATCATCCCTATTGATTTTGTGATCCTGGATGTAGCAGAAGATTGCAATTGTCCTTTGATACTGGGAAGACCTTTTATGAATATTGGAAGGGCTCTGATCGATGTTCATGATAAGAAGCTCGTCTTAAGGATTGGTGATGATCAAGTGGAGTTTAGCATGAACAAAACCCTCAAGAATGTAGGAGAAGGAAATGTGTGTATAGGAGTTGATATGGTTGGTGAATGTGTGGGGGAAATAGAAAAAGAAGAGGTAGGAGAGGACCCACAATAGGAGTCTTTAGATAGAATAGACCTACCCACCACACCCTCAACTGAAAAACCACCTGTACTGGAATTAAAGCCCTTACCTGCACATTTAAGATATACATTCATAGGTGATGGAAATACACTTCCATTTATTATTTCAAATTTTTTGGATGAAGACCAGAAGAAGCAAGTGGTCGTTATAATTCAGAAAAGGATGAAAGCATTGGGATGACAACTTTTAGATATCAGAGGTATTAATCCCAGTGTAGTAATTGGTAATGTTATCGCTTGCAATCAAATTAATACCAACTTTAATAATGAAATATGTAGCTATTGAAGAGTTGAGATCGTTTCCACAAGGCATTTATTGGTAAATGTTTCGCGAGTTAAAAACTAAAACAAATTGGGGAGGGGGTTAAATTAACGTGATTTTAAGAAATTTAAAATGACAAAAATTGGAAATAAACGAAAATAATCAGATCTTGAAAATTGATAAACAAACCTTAGTTTTGGATCACCTACGTTATGAAACTAATATGGATTATCGATATAAAATTAGTCCATTAATAAATACTCATTGAGTGATGTTCTTTTTCAATGTTAAATGAATAAAAACATGTATTCTAATCATTCTTATTAACCAACAACTAAGATATGATCTTAAGTTTGATTAATTAATAGCTTTAAGAAACAAGAGAACCAGTGAGCAAGACATTACACATATGATATGTATTTAGTCTAGATAAATATCTTTCTTAGAATTTTCCAATCCCTAGTTGTACACCCTAAGGATTAATTAATTCAATCATGAAAAGCAATACAAAAGATACTTAATATTAATCAATGAAATAAACTTTATTAAAAAATTCTCACACATACTATATGATAATGTTAGTTCCCTTTAACTAAGAAGAAGGACTTAACTATTCATAACATAGGTAAAACCCAACAAAAACATAGCAAGACATATGTTTCCATCTCTGCGCTTTTCCAGAAAAATATGAAAACTCTGCCAAAAACCAAAAATCAGAAGAAAAACGTGAAAAGATGGTATCTAGAAGGATTTTTTCCTTCACCCTTATCGTTATTTTATCAGATACACCTCTCCTCCAAATCAGGTAGTAGATCCCCACCTAAATACAACAACTTGATTCCCAAAATAATTAAAATCCTAAGTGTATTGAATCTGTTTTCAAATTAGATTTTGTAGATAAAATTTCCCTTTGCACGTGTACACACGTAGTCAAAAACTTTTCTGTTAGCTGGGAATTCGAATTACTTTTTCTTTCCTTGCATCTTTTTGATTCAAATTCATCTCCTATCTGTTCAATATCATTTGAGAATAATTAAGAAACAAGTTCATTAATTTTAAATAAGAATTTCAACACATTAAAGAGATTTATATCCAAACTTAGCACAAAAATAATAACTTATCAAATTCCCCCACACCAACGTTTGCTCGTCCTCAACAAACTACATTTGCAATCATTTGGCCAACTAGTCAACTTTTTTTATTCTAAGTCTCACAATAGTAAATAGTGCACACTTCAAGAGTTAAAAATTTTTGTAATCAATGAATACCTCAGAGTTAATCATTCAAGTAAATATAAAAAAATCAATTTAAGGCAATCATATTTCAAAAACTGACACATAATTATAGCAAACTCTCACGGATTGTATTTCACTCAAATCACTCAAGTGTTTATTGGTTTAGTATTTCTCTCAAATTCTTCTATTGCAAATATTCTACCATATGCTTGCTTTTTCACCAACTTTTTACCACTTGAAATACAAACATGCATAAATCAAAAGATCTTTATTTGAGGTTGTATTGGGTTATAGGTAAAGGTAAGGATTGCTAAATGGAAAGGGCAAAAATCATAAACATTAGCAAAGCGTCTAACCATTTGTGGAAACACAATTTCAATCACCAGGGAGTCAACAATGTCATTCTATAGAGATAGATTTCACTTCATAACTTGTTTTTCACTGTTGTATTATTATTATTATTATTATTTCAATGTATTGATATTTAAAAACAGTAGTACAACACATAATTCAAATCTCAATATCTTTAATTTCCTTTCATTTTTTTCTTTTCCTTGCTTTCCATAACTGTCCTAATAAGTTTGACATAAATTGTGGTTAGAATGCCTACTTACATTTATGATGGGTGAAGATATGAGAGGTTTTAGTTGTTTATTATGGGTTTATCAAGAAAAAGGGTTCAACTCAAAAGGTTTAACAAAGGATATTGAATTGGGTTGGCTTTTTAAGCTAAAGGGTTAAAACTAATATGACCTTTATCATTTTTATGCACGCATGTATAAATGTGATCTCAGGTCAGTTCCAAGCAAGTTCTAGAGAAAAATTCACCTTAGAAGATAATCACACATCAAAGAAATACATATTAATATAGATGTTTCAATCTTTTAGGCCCAAAAGCTCACAGGTTAATGCAACTCACCACAATTATACACCATGTTTAATCATATGATTGCCAAACCTTGACTAAGTGTATACTCTTATATTTCTTAACTAAGTGGCATCTATTGTCCTAAAATAAATTCAACTCAAGTTATGCGCACTACTTAAGTCATTAAAAATGGAAGTCTAGAAAGTATCGAAGTTGGCTAATCAATTGCAAACAAGTCAATAAGCATTCAAATTTTCAACAAAGATTCCTAACTATCAGTTATATAGAACATACCGTACCCCCACAACTAATCCATACATTGTCCCTAATGTAATGACATAAAATAAAAGAAGTGAAAATAAAAAAGAGGAGAGAAAAGAAATCTTCTCTGTAAGTTAAGCATTGAAATTATGGGGTTGGTGGGTAAGGAGGTTAGAATCTTTGATGTGCCCAATATGCTATCAAATTGTTCTCCATTTGGTGCATTCGGCATTTAAGTCGAGCTAAACAAGCGTCCAAATTGGCTTAGGGAGGATGGCTACTACTCGGTGTATTTGTGACAACCCGACTCCTTGTGGTTGGACGTGGGTTAGACCTGGATTAGTAAAGAATATCCTTCTATGACTCATGTCCATTATTCACATCCTACACAAACATTCCATGTCCAAAGGTTCTATGGCATAAGCCACAATCATGTCAATATTGTCAGGGTCCAATAAATCCAAATTAACAGTTAATTGAGTGATGCAGGACCCTAATACTAATTGTCTGGATTTCTTGTTTAACACAATTTGAAATTGTGTCAAAAACCAAAAACCCAAGTTTACAGGAATTTGTTTGTCCATAGACCACCAAAAATAAAATTCAGCCTTAGAAAGTGTACCTGCAGAATCCCGATACATTGAAAAATTGTACTCTAAGAGTTGATGTATGATTTGAAAACAAGACTTTTTTTAAATAAGAACTCTTAGATGCACTGGAATTATACGGTTGAGGGTCGACAGACCATTGAGTCCACAATTCAGATGCATTAGAATCACTATGATAATCACAGTGGGAACTTACAAATGGTTCATTTTTAACATCATCAGTTGATATAAAACCCATAGTTACGTTAAATTCAACAACAGATAATACAAATTCCTTACCCATAAGTCTAAATTCTATAATTCCTTCAGTAAACAAGTCAAATTCTTCATGAGAATTAAATTGAAATGTGTTGTAAAATTCTCTTGTTAATTCAACATATGCAGGGCAGTCAATTTTAACAAACACATTCCAACAAATTTGTCCAACCAATTGCTCAAAAGAATTACAAACTTGTAAAGCTTCAAGAGTGTTAGTAAGAACAAACTTACAATGGTAGATTTTGCGTTGGCTTAGTTGTTGAAATCTTTGGTTGTCCTCTGGCAATTGAAAAAAAGTGAAAGCACCACTTTGTGAATTCCATTGGCTTCTGTTCTCGACTTACTTATCTTTTTAAGTGCGATTCCTCGTTGAAGGGCTTGGGGTTGGTTTAGACATTGGAGGAATTGATGGAGTTGGTGCTACAACTTTGGTATTCGATGGAGGTCGGGTGGTCACCAATATTGGAAAAAGTGAGGCTAACCTGTATGAATCACTCTTCTTTCGTGGCATGGTTCCAATCATTGTGATTTTGCAGTCCTAAAACACAAAAATGAAAGCACAAAACCAACAAAAATTTGGACTTGGAAATGGGTGGGTTACGGTGGGCAGGAGGGTAAAAGGTTGGGTTTTGTGTTGGAATGATATGGGTGTTTACTAATTTAGTAATGGGTGGGTGAAATTTGGAGTGAGTGAAAGTAAGAAGAAGAGATTAATGAAAGTGGGAAGGTAAAAATGTGATGGGTGGTAAAATGACAGTGGGTGGCAGGAAAGGGAAATTTTTTTTATTGAACTAGAATTGAAATTGTTAACAAGTGAAAATACTAAAAGGAAAGGAATAAAATTGACAACTGAAAACAAAACAACTTAAACAAATCAAGAAAAAAAAAAAGAAATACTGAAAAACAGAAATAAAATTGAGCATGAAATTTTTTGGTTGCCCTAAATGCGCTTCTTTTAAGTCGTTAGCTGGACGTGTTCACCGACTTACCTGATCAGAGATAGATTGGGGCTACCAGCTCTATCTCTTACACATTCTCAACTGGAGAGTTCTCATAGTATGGTTTCAGACGGTGTCCATTAACCTTAAACACCTTGGAAGTGTCTAAACTTTGAATTTCTACCCCACCGTAGAAAATACATTAGTAACAATAAATGGTCCAAGCCAGCGAGATCATAATTTTCCTGGAAATAACTTAAGCTTTGAATGATAAAGAAGAACTTTTTGTCCTATTGAAAATTGCTTCTTAAAATCATTTTATCATGAAAAGCTTTAGCTTTTTCCTTATAAATTTTCGCATTTTCGTAAGCCTCATTATGGATCTCTTCTAACCTTGCAATTGCAACTTCCTATTGTTACTAGCCTCTACCAAATCCATGTTTAACTGCTTCACAACCTAGTAGGCTTTATGTTCTATTTCCACAGGCAAATGACAAGGTTTACCGAAAATTAACCTATACGGTGACATGCCTATTAGAGTTTTGTAAGCAGTTCAATATGCCCACAAGGCATCATCCAAACGTAAGCTCCAATCTTTTCTGTTCAGATTCACCACTTTTTTTTCTTTCCAAAATTGAATTTATTTTCCGATTGGAGACTTCAGCTTGCCCACTCGTTTGCGGAAGGTATGCAGTTGAAATACAATGTGAAACACCATGTTTCTTCATCAACGTTCCAACAACTTTATTGCAGAAATGAGTTCCTATATTGCCGGTCATAGCTCGAGGTATTCCATACTTGACAAAAACGTTAGATTTGACAAAATTGACTACAACCTTAGCATCGCCTGTATGAGTAACTTTCGCTTCTATCCACTTTGACACATAATCCACGACTAGAATGATATAATTCTTACCAAAAGATGAAACAAAAGGACCCATAAAGTCAATTCCCATATATCAAAATTTTCACATACCAGGATATTTGTAAGTGGCATTTGATCTTTTCGTCCCAGACTACTTGTTCTTTGGCAACGATCACAAGACTTACAAAACATGTAAGTATCATAAAATAATTTTGGCCAAAATAAACCATATTTAAGAATTTTACGAGCTGTTCTTTTAAGACCAAAGTGTCCCCCACACACAAATGAATGGAAAAAATTTAATATGGAAGGAATTTCATCATCTCAACACACCTAATAATTTGATCAACATAAAATTTCCAAAGATGAGGTTCATCCTATTTGTAATATTTAGCCTCTTTTAATTTTATCCTTTTCAGCTCTAGATAAATAACTAGGTAAGGACTTAGTCACCAAGAAATTTACTATGTCAGCATACCATAGAATTACCTGTTGGATTGCAAAGAGACTTTCATCTAGAAATTCATCTTGGAGAACATCAGATGTATTGGTTGGAGTGAACCGACTGAGATGATCGGCCACCAAATTTTCAGCTCTCTTCTCGTCGCATATTTCCAACTCAAATTCTTATAGGAGTAAGATCCACCGAATCAACCTTAGTTTTGCTTCTTTCCTAGTCACCAAATATTTCAGAGCTACATGGTCTGAATAAATGATCACCCTTATACCCCATAGGTAAGACCAAAAATTTTCCAACCCAAAAACACAGCCAAGAATTCTTTCTTTGTTGTGGAATAATTTTGTTGAGCATCATTAAGTGTTATGGAAGCATAGTAAATGACATGAGGTACTTTTTCCACCTTTTAGCCCAAAACTACTTCAACTACATAATCCGAGGCATCTCACATTAATTCGAAAGGAATGTTCCACTTCGATGGTTGAATGATTGGGGCTATAGTGAGTTGTTCCTTTAGTTTATCAAACACAATCTTGCATGGCTCATCAAAATTAAATTTCATGTCTTTTTGGAGTAATCTACATATGGGTTGCGCAATCTTCAAAAAATCTTTGATAAATTGCTGATAAAATCCTACGTGACTAAGAAAAGAGCGAACTTCCCACACAATCGCGGGGTTAGGTAAAGATCTGATAACATCTATCTTAGCCTTATTGACCTCAATTCCCTTAAATGAGATTGTATGACCCAAAATTATTCCTTGATTAACCATAAAAATGACATTTTTCATAATTTAAAACCAAATCAGTCTTAATGCAATGTTTAAGCACTTTCTTAAGGTTGATAATGCATGTTTCAAAAGATTCTCCATAAACCGTAAAGTCATCCATAAAAACTTCCATACAATCTTCCACAAAATTAGAGAAAATACTTACCACACACCTTTAAAATGTCGTTGGTGTGTTACATAACCCTAATGGCATTCTTTGGTAGGTAAAGGCGCCAAATGGACATGTGAAAGTTGTTTTCTTTTGGTCCTTTGGTGCAACGAAAATCTGGTGATACCCTGAATAACCATCTAAACAGCAATAATGAGATTTACTTGCAAGTCTTTCAAGCATTTGATCAATAAATGGAAGTGGAAAATGATCTTTTCTTATAATTGAATTTAACTTCCTATAATATATGCAAACTCTCCACCCATTTTGAATACGAGTGGGTATTAACTCACCATCACTATTTTCTACTACTGTTACCCCAGTTTTCATTGGAACTACCTAGACTGGGCTTATCCAATTGCTATTTGAAATGGGATAAATAATTTCAGCATCAAGAAGCTTCAAGATTTCCTTTTTTACCACTTCCATCATGGGTGGATTCAAACAACGTTGAGGTTGCCTTACCTCCTTGGCTTCATCTTCCATCAAGATTCGGTGTATACAAATGGTGGGACTAATGCCTTTTAAATTAGCCACTGTCCATCATAAGGCTTCTTTGTGTTGTCTTAATACCTGAATCAATTGATTTTCCTGCAAAAGAGTGAGTTTATTTGAGATAATAACAGGTAATGTATCTTGCTCACCCAAAAAAATGTATTTCAAATGGTTAGGCAAACTCTTCAGCTCTAACGTGGGTGGTTAAATCAATGAAGGCAGTAGCTTGGAGCTATTTTGATATAACTCCACAAAAGATAATTGCTTCACCAATTGCTTAGTTTTCTCTAAATGACAAAACAGAACTTCAAGTTCGTGGTTGGGCACTAACGTTTCTGTAATTGATTGCCACTGTAATGCCTCTCCCACCTCAAGAATTATCTGAAGTTCATCTCTTCCATTTAATAATGAATTTTCATATACCCAAGTGTCAATAAAATTTACAGAAACAACAGGTTGTTCATCATTTAGAAATTTTATGGCATTGTATATATTGAATTTAATCAATTCACTATCAAATTCTATAATCAATGATCCATCATGAACATTAATTTTTGTTCTAGTGGTTTTCAAAAACGACCTTCCAAATAAAATTGGAGTTGAAGAAGATACATCATCACTCCCCATTTGCAAAATATAAAAATCAGCTGGAAAAAGCATTTCACCCACTTGAACTAAGATATCCTCTAACACACCCTTTGGATAAGCATTTGAACGATCCATTAATTGCATCACTACATTAGTTTCTTTGAGAGGCCCCATGTTTAAGAACTTGTAAATATCATAAGGCATGATATTTATTGATGCACCCAAATCTATCATAGCCTTTTCAATTCTCAAACCACCAATTTTACAGGGAATAGTGAACATACTTGGGTCTTGACATTTAGGTGGTAGTTTTTTCTTCTGCAATATGGCCGAAACATTCTCTCCCAGTTGTACTTTCTCATCAAATTTCAATTTCCATTTTGAAGTGCTGACTTTCTTAAGAAATTTAGTATAACGAGGAATTTGTTTAATGGAATTAGACAAAGGAATATTTACCTGGACTTTTCTAAAAGTCTCCCATATCTCTTTCTTTTGCTCCTCTTTCTTTGCTTTTGTGAATCGACTAGGAAAAGGGGGATGTACAACAAATTTCTACAGATTTGAATGTATCTTTTCTAGCTAATTAGGTGCTTCCTTCTTTTGCTTCTTCTTCAATGTCTCTCTTGAATATTTTTGGAGAAGGTTCCTTCAATTCTTTACCACTCCGCAACATGACAGATTTGACACTTTGCTTGGGATTAATTTCTGTTTGAGCAGGAAAATTTCTAGAACTTTGTGCCTCCAATCGATTGATGGTTGTTGTCATTTGGTTCAATTGATTTTCAAGATTTTGAATACTAGGTTGAGTATCTTGCTGAAATGTCATAGTGTTAGTGGCCAAAGATTTAACTATATATTCCAAAGAAGACTTACCTTCGAAATTGGGTGCCATTTGTTGATGTTGTCTAGGAACATATGGTTGCCTACATTGCTGGAAATTTGCAGTAGCTTGTTGTCCTTGAGAGTTCCCATAACGCAAATTTGGATGGTCATGCCAACCCAGATTATAGGTGTTGAAGAATGGGTCATATTTCCTCTGATTTTGCCTAGCAAATCCCCCCACGACATTGACTTGTCCTGCACTTTCTTCCTATAAAACTTGACATGAATCAATGGAGTGTCCTAACATTAAACATATTCCACATGCCCTTGCTTCTTTTTTTGTAACTGTAAGTTGCTGCACCAAAGATGTAAGATCATCTAATCTCTTCTCCAACGCTGTCATATTCACCTCATTTACTTGTTTTGAACTATGGCTAGAACGTATCTGAATTGTTGTGTATTGGAAGCCATATTCCCTATCAAATCTCTTGCAACTATCAGTGTTTTGTCAACTAAAGCTCCACCACTTATAGCATCAATCATACTCCTGTTTGTAAGCAAAAGACCTTCGTAGAAGTATTGAATCAACAATTGATCATTTATTTGGTGATGGGGACAACTAGCACAAAGCTTCTTGAATCTTTCCCAATATTCACTCATATAGTGTCTCCCTCATGTGTTGTCGAATGCCACAAATTTCTTTTCTAATGTTGGCAGCTCTTGATGCTGGAAAATAATTTTCAAAGAAGAGTCTCTTTATTTCAGCCCATGTTTGCACATTTTCACTAGCAGAATAAAACAACCAATCTTGAGCATCATCTTTGAGAGAAAATGGGAAGGCTCTTAGTTTGATTTACTCCTCAGTCACATTTGTAGGCTTCATACCCATATAAACCACATCAAATTCCTTCAAATGCTTTTAAGGATCCTCTCCCAATAGACCTAAAAAAAAGTAATAAATGAATCAGCCCTGAATTCAGTTGAAAGGTATTGTTGTTCCCCAAATTTGAAAAATTGATGCAATGGGGCTGTTGAGCATTCGTAGGGGCAGCTAGTTCATGAAGGGTGCAATTGCAACCATCTTTTTTCTTCTACACTTGTTGTCTCTGTTTTGTTTGCCTCCTTAACTTTGGCTTTCTGAATCAAATAACAATTAAGTTGTCTTGCCTACTCGTGTAACATACATATACCATCAAGAATTCCCTGTCAACGACGCCAAAATTTGGTAATGCTATCGCCTGCAACCAAATTAATACCAACTCTAATAATGAAATATGTAGTTAGTGAAGAGTTGAGATCGTTCCCACGAGGAATCTATTGGTAAATGTTTCACAAGTTGAAAACTAAAACAAATTGGGAAGGGGAGTTGAATTAACGTGATTTTTAAAAATTAAAAATGACAAAATTGAAAATAAACGAAAATAATCAAATCCAGAAAATTAATAAATGAACCTTGGTTTCGAGTTACTTATATTATCAAACTAATATGGATCATCGATTGATTGAACCTAAGTTTGCTATATTATTTATTGACATTTTTATAGTTTTTGTTATACTTTTCGGCTCCTTTTGTTGGATTTTGTGCTTAATTTGACCCAAGAGTACTTGTTTTGAATTAATGTGATTTGAGGGTCAAATTGTCATAATTAATTAACA
>JANITX010000010.1:10549810-10569027 GCA_027564395.1 Erythroxylum ulei | reverse complement strand
TTAAGTGAGACGACCCGAGGTTGCATCCTATATTGCAATCCTTGGAATTAAATTATTTTTGATTCAGCTTCCAAGGGATCGATCTTTAGATTGAAACGACAGAGCCGCGATCACTAGCCTCCACTGGCGCCTCTCTAGCGCTACTCTGTGTCTATTGTTTTTTCATTATTGCACCTCACACCTCTCTATTTAATTTGCTCTCTGTTGCCTCTAATTCATTTCTTTCGTAATTGACGCCACGTTGCTCTTATTTTATTCCTGCTGTCTCCTCTGCCTGAAGCCTGCCTCCTGTAGCGTGTTTCTCCCATTTAATTTCTGTCTCCTCTTGATTCAACGCCTGCTGGCATTTGCATTTTTGCCTCTGTGTTGTCATTCCTGTGGCTTCCAACTCTCCTACTTTCTAAAACGCACAGCATATGCGTCATTCATGCCCACTCTATTAATGATTTATTGCTTGGTTTTTTTCTTTTTGTGGCCCACGCCTACACTATTGCTTTACATGTGCTGTCTTGCATGCTTGATAATTTAATTTTGCTCCCTTGGCTATGTTGCTTGTGGCGTCTCAACAACGCAGCGTCTCACAACTTTTTTTTGAGCTTGCAATTAAAATTTTCTTCTTCTTTGTCCTCAATTTTTTGTCTTTTAATTTTCTTTGTCACACTCCATGAAGATAAACGAGTATTGATCTTTGGAAAATTTCTCAAATGGGATATGTTTTGACTCACTTTAATTTCTTTTCTCCCAAATTGTACCTAAAATCAAATATGAATTAAAGTGAGTATCTTAAGCATTTTTATGTCAATAATCGCTGAGTATAAATGATTAAATATATTAACAATTTAGCACATATCAAATTCATTAAAGTTAGAGGTTACCTCCTTAACACTTTCTCTTTCGGCTACCAAACAAATGTTTGCTTGTACTAATGCTTCTGAATCAGTATCAGATTCGTACGAATGCAAATCTTCCCATGTTGCCATCATGCTCTTCTTATTTTCTCTATTTTCCTTTGCTTTTCTTTTCAGTAATAGACATTTAGACTTGTAGTGTCTAGGTTTATTGCATTCGTAGCAAATGACAGATGTTTTCTCGTCCTTGCGCTCATCTTTGCTACTCTTCTTGAAAGAAAACTCTTTGTTTCCTATTGCTTTCTTCTTCCACATGCGTCTGATCTTCCTCGAGATAAAAGATAATTCATCATCTTCTTTGCTTGAATCTTGTTCTGATTCACTGGTGTTGTCATTCTTGACTTCTTCGATCTTTAACACTTTTTTCTCTTTTTCTGAATCTTATGATTCTTTTGTCTAGCCTTCAATGCTATAGATTTATCTCGTCTGGGTTTATCTTCTGCATCAAGCTCCACTTCATGTATCTTTAAGGATCCAAGTAATTCATCAAGCTTTAATACGCTTAAGTCCTTAGCTTCTTGTATGGTGACTTTAGGTCTCCGTCTTTTTGGTAGGCTTCTGAGAATCTTTCGAACATGATCTTAATTATCGTAGATTCTACCAAGAGCTTTATGTCTATTAATGATAGTTTGAAATCGTTCAAACATCTGATCGATAGACTCATCTTCCTTCATTTTGAACAACTCATACTGGTGTACAAGAATGCTTATCTTGGATTCCTTCACTTAGTTGGAGCCTTCATGTGCAATGGATAGAGTATCCCACATCTCCTTTGCAGTGTCTCATCCATCAACTTTATCGTATTCACTTCTGCTTAGGGCGCAATATAGAAAGAACTTGGCCTTCGAATTTAGTTGGAATCTTACTTTTTGATCAGCTGACCATCTGGTACGTGGAATAGCATTCCCTTCATCATCTATCGGTGTATATAGTCAATTCTCTATAATCTCGCAAAGATCAATATATGTAGATTAAATGAAGAGCCACATCCTGTCTTTCCAATAATGGTAATCTTCACCATTGAACGCAGGAGGTCTAGTGACGGAGGCGCCTTCAGCTATATAAACGTGTGATTCTGCCATGGATCTTTATCCTCACTTTGTAACGGTAGTTCTTGGACACCAAGCTCTGATACCAATTGAAGTAAATCACGCGTTAGTATAGACTTTACGTCTAATATACAAAATGCACAAGAAGGGGGGGTTGAATTGTGTATTCTTTTTCGTGAATACAATCCCGTTTGATATTTTTTTAAAACTTGCTTTTTAAAAGTTTATTAAGTAAAAATCACAATGTATTGCAATTAAATTCTATATACTCGTATAAAAAAGTAGAAATTAAAAGTCGAGAGTTAGAGAGTAGATACAACGATATTATCCTAGCTCACCCCAAGTCGTGGGCTACGTCCAGTCCTCAGAATCCTTTATGAGATTTCACTATTTTTTCAAACTGTACAAGTATTGTTTCTCTACAAAGCCTCTTCAGGTCTCTTACACCAAGTATTATTTTTCTCACTTAGCCCATTCAGGCTCTCAGCTTTTCTTCTCTCTTGGAGAAAGATATTGCGAGCTTTGTTATAGAAAATGATAGCTCTAGTGTTTCGCACAACAAATATAGTGTTTAAAACTTAAGATCACTATCTCAAATCGCTAACTCAAAATCACTAACTCTTTTAGTCTTCGACTCTGACTTGTATTTATAGCCTTCGTCTTCAACTACTTCTTGATAACCGCTTCTTTCTTCTTAATTCTTGATCTTTGTTAGAAACAGTTATTCAGTTGAGTTCTGTAACTAACTCAAACTATTTAACCGTTCGATGTAGTATTGGGTCTTCGTCTTCGTATTGCTTCTGTCTTACTTTTGCTTCCGTCTTACTTTTTGCTTCAGTCTTACTTTTGTTTCCATCTTAGTTTTGCTTCCGCTTCCGTCTTAGTTTCTTTCGTCTTACTTTTGCTTCTGCTTCTATCTTAGTTTCTTTCGTCTTAGTTTTGCTTCCGCTTCTGTCTTATTTTCTTCTGTCTCACTTTTTTTCTGCTTCCATCTCAGTTTCTTCCGTCTTAGTTTCTTCCTTCTGACCAAAACGATTCATCACTTTCTAATATTATTATTATTTGATTTTTACCAAAATTATTAGACGTGAAGTCATTTTGACTTAACAGAAACTTTTTCACCTGTTGTGAAGTTTGCTTCAATCCGTCTTATTCTAGCATGATTTACTTCAATTGGTATCAGAGCTCGGTGTCCAAGAACCACTGTTACAAAGTATGGATAAAGATCCATGGCAGAATCACACATTTATATAGCTGAAGGCGCCTCCGTCACTAGACCTCCTGCATTCAATGGTAAAGGTTACCATTACTGGAAAGACAGGATGCGGCTCTTCATTGAATCTACTCATATTGATCTTTGGGAGATTATAGAGAATGGGTCGTATACACTAGTAGATGATGAAGGAAATGCTATTCCATGAATCAGATGGTCAACAGATCAAAAAGCAAGATTCTAGCTGAATTCAAAGGCCAAGTTTTTTCTAAGTTGTGCCCTGAGCAGAAGTGAGTACGATAAAGTTCACTGATCCGACATTGCAAAAGAGATGTGGGATACTCTATCCATCGCACACGAAGGCACCAACCAAGTAAAGAAATCCAAGATAAGCATTCTTGTATACAAGTATGACCTGTTCAAGATAAAGGAAGAAGAGTCTATCGATCAGATGTTTGGACGATTTCAAACTATCATCAATGGACTTAAAGCTCTTGGGAGAGTCTATGATAATCAAGATCATGTTTGAAAGATTCTCAAAAGCCTTTCAAAAAGATGGAGACCAAAAGTCATCGCGGTACAAGAAGCTGAGGACTTGAGCATGTTGAAGCTTGATGAATTGCATGGATCCTTGAAGATGCATGAAGTGGAACTCGATGAAGAAGATGAATCCAGACGGGATAAATCTATAGCATTAACGGCTGGACAAAGGAATCACAATATTCAAAGGAAGAGAAGTTCATCTTCAAAAGCATTGTAGATCGAGGAAGTCAAGAATGACGACTCCAGTGAATCAGAACAAGATTTGAGCGAAGAAGATGATGAATTATCCTTTATCTCGAGGAAGATCAGACACATGTGGAAGAAGAAAGCAAAAGGAAAACAAATAGTTTTCTTTCAAGAAGAATAGCAAAGATGAAGTGAAGAATGAGAAAACATCTGTCATCTACTATGAATGTAATAAACCTGGACACTACAACTCCGAATGTCCATTGCTGAAAAGAAAACCAAAGAAGAATAGAGAAAACAAGAAAATCATGATGGCAACCTAGGAAGATTTGGATTTGTCTGGATCAGATACGGACTCAGAGGCATCGGTACAAGCTAACATTTGCCTGGTAGCCGAAAGAGAAAGTGATGAGGAGGTAACCTCAAATTTTAGTGAATTACAAGATGCATGTTCAGAATTATTAGAAGATTCCCATGCAATACTTAAGCAGTATAAGTTGTTAAAGAAAAAATATGTAGAAAACATGAAGAACACGCAAGTGTTAGAGAAGGAAAACGTCCGTCTGAAGAAACAAGTAGACGAGATGAAGAAAAAGGTAGCTGTAGATAGATCTGAGGAGATTAATCAAATGAAACAAAGGATCAACAATCTTTCAGCTGATCTATCAACATTCATAGAGAGTATGAGAAAGATGAATGATATGCTAGGAAGATACAGACACCCTAATGATAAAACTGGATTAAGGTTTGCTAAAAACTTTAATAAGTATAAAAAGAATTTTTTTCCTTATAAGAAGAAATTTCATCAGTTGCATCATCATCATTCTATGAATCATTTTAAAACTAACCCCAAAGGACCTAAGAAAATCTAGGTACATAAAAGATACATAATATCTCCCATTGCTCCATTCTTTTTTTAGAGCATTGAACCAAGCAACATTCTTCGAAGAGTCTTATTGAATTAAAGAAGCTATAACATTGAACTGGTTATTGTTAGAATTTGTCTCCTCCTTCATCAACGCCATCATATTATGCAGCAGTTGGTTAATGTCCTCCTTTGGTAGGACAGTCAAGGCTTATTGTTGGTTGGGGAACTGGTTAGTGGAAGTACCCATTCCTCCCCCTTGTTGAAATCTGTTTGGGCCCCTTCCTTCTTCATTTCTCCAACTGAACCTAGGATTTGCCTTCCATCCTTCGTTATAAGTGTTGAAATAGGGGTCTGATTGGTCCAAAGACCCTGATATACTACAAACACCCCTTCATACCGGCTGGGGCAAACACTGGATATGTGCATTACTGACCCACAAGTATCACAACTAGGTGCAGTAAGATCCATAGAAGATATTGGCTGATACGCACTTATGTTTTTCAGTTCTACAGTGATGAAGGATAGCTGTGAGGTCACTCTACTCTCCATATAATCAACTTTAGACTCTAATCTCTCCATTCTTTTGGATTGGGTTGTTGAAGCTCCCAACTCATGAACACTTCTAGTATCTCTCACACTGTACTGTTGATGATTGAAAGCCATCTTCTTGATCAAATCCCATGCCTTAGTAGTTATAAGGTTAATCAAGGAACCTCCCAATGCCACATCCAACATACCTTTATCTTGACTTTTTAGCCCATCATAGAAATACTGCACTAATTGTTCATCAAGTATCTAGTGGTGGTGGGGGCATTTGGACAGCAGATCTTCAAAGCGGTTCCAATAGTCATAGAGAGACTCATCATAATCCTGACGTCCCGAATATATCTCCTTCCTCATCGATGAAGTTCTAGAGGCTGGAAAGTACTTCTCTAAGAAAGCTTTCCTCAGATTGACCCAACTATGGTAGGCATTAGCCATATGCCTTGGAAGGCTCATATACCAATCCCGTGTTTTTCCCTTCAATGATAGGTGAAAAACCTTCCATAGTACTTGATCAAGTGAAGCTCCCACTAGTTTCATACTCTGACAGATCATGGAGATTGCAAATGCATATAGGGATCCTCTCCAGTCAAGCCATGAAAAAGGAAGAGAGTTAATGAGTAATCCTTTAACTTTAAAATTAACATCAAAGTTAGGACAAGCAACAGTAAATGGGTCATAATTCACGTTAGAAGTTGTCGTTTCCCTAATAGTTCTCCTTCTTTGATTCCCATTATTTTCACCAACTCTCTCATGCTCCCCATTACCTCCATTATCACCATTCTTAGGTTGGTTAACATGAAAGTTAGGGTTTTGCAAGAAGGCTAGGTTCTCGGCCATTATCACTCTTTCTATCGACTTACTCTCACTACTTGGCTAACTAGACTCTCACTACCTTACTTCTCTCTTTTTCTTTCCTCTCCTTTCTAATCTTCCTCAAACTTCTCTCAATTTTAGTTGGAAAGGAAGAAGTTTAGCTCTCCGGGGCATGCACAGGAACAATTCAAATTAAAAGATGTAACAAAATTTACAAGCAAGCACACAAAATCAAATAAAAGGTGAGATGTGATGGATGCAAGTGTATATGTGTGTAAAAGTATGTGTCAGAGTATGTATGCAAGTAGAGTATGTATGTATGAACCAAAAAGTAATCAACGAAATGTTCAAAACTGTGTGGCTGTAAAAATGCTAAGAATGAAAAGTGTAGAAAGTTAAGTATGCTTTGTTTTGTTTTATTTTTTTAATGCTAAGCAAAGAAAATGAAATCCTATACTATTAATAAGTATGAAACTAAACTGTCTAAAATGGAATCTAAAATAAATGTTCCTAACCTCAATTAGCAGCAAAAATGACAAAAGCTAACCTAAAGAACCAATTACTTGGTTCCCCGGTAACGACGCAATTTTGATTTGAAGCCTTTTTGTTCTTACCCTTGGAGGTCAAATCAAAAATATAATTCAAAGGATTGTAATATAGAATGCAACCTCAGGTTGTCTCACTTAATCGGAACCTAATGAATGGATCTAAGCTAACCTATGTGTCATGAAATGCAAGCTAAATCAATAAGGAAAGGGGATTTTGATTTTTGTAAATCTTAACAAAATTAAATGAATTGTAAGAAAAATGTGTAAAAAGTTTTTTTTTTTAATGTTGGGAATAGAAATTGGAAAGAATAAGACAATGATCAAATAGTGATAGTATCCTCTTGAAAACAAGCTTTGGCTATCATAGTTCGAAATTAATTTTGGTAGGAGTGAAAATCACTAAGTTTCAAATGGTAATCTTAAAGAACTCTTTAAGTTCAAGGTCTTAATTAATGAACTCCATTCCTTAAGACCTTGTTAAATGCCCTTAACGTGTGTAGTGGTTAAATCAATGTAACAAGTTACTTGGGATCTCAAAGCACCTCAATATCAAACATAACTATACAAGATAAAAGAGATTCAATAAGATTACAAATAAACATATATAAGACTTCATATATTTAATGCTCAAAGTTCTACATCAACAAATCCCAACATCACAATGAATATCCGGTACTTGATTAAACTCTAATCAAGAATGTTCAACTGTAAATCACAAATCCTAAACCTAGGAATTTATAAATCATAGTTAAAAATGGATTAAGTCACTCCCCTTCTAAGCCCATTGAACTCAAGCCATCACTACATCTTCAAGAGGAGAGAGTTGCCTAGCCACGCATAACCCTAGGAGACTTCACAACTGAGAATCCACTAGAAGCATCCATGGTAGCAGTCGACAGTGGAAGGAGCAGAACAGTGTGTGGATGAGAGGATGTGAGGATATGTGAAGAAGAGTTTCGGATGGTAGAGAGAGTGAGTGAGTCTTTTTTCTTCTTCCGATGATGTCAACTCTCCTCTCTTAACCTAAAATAGGTAGTTTTTATAAACCAAGTTGATGGATCGGGTTGCACAGTAGGTAAACTTCCAAAAATAGTTCGGGTATTTGAAGTTTTACTGCGATGATAGGATGAGTTCGCCGTGGCAAACTTTTCCTGAAAGGTTTGTTTGGAGTTTTGGTTTCTTCACCAGGCGACAGAATTAAATCATGTCGTGGTGAACTTTTCCTGAAAGGTTTCTTCATGATCTGCTGAGTTTGCCACGGCGAAACATCAACTTTCACTGCGGCGAACTTTCTTGTTGCCTGGTTGACTTGTTGACTTGTCATTTTCAACCTCCACTCTTTGCCTCTACTTCTTGAGTCTCCTACAATGAACAAATGGTAGTTTGCAGTATCAATTGTTCTTAGAAAATTAATTTAGTGCAATTGATAATAATTTGTAACAATTTCACTCTCAAACTACATAAAATAAAGGCAAGCACTCAAGAGTCAAATTAAGCATAAAATCTAAAAATAAGAGCTAAGAAGTGTAATAAAAAACATGAAAATGTGGCCAATTTATATAAGAAACTTGGGTTCAATCAATGGAAAATTAGATGACTAAGCCTATAAGTTAGTGACATTTGGCATAGCTAATGCATTAACATTTAGCAGTATTGTTTGAGTGACAAGTGGCCTAATTGATTATGGCATTTGGCAACATGATAAGGTGGCTCACTCCTATGTTTGCCATATAGGTCACCTTATGGAAGGACATGTGTCACTTCAAAGTTAGGAAACCTTACAAAGCAAGAGTTGAACCACTCCAGCTTATTTGGTGTTTTTGTTGCCTTCTCACTACTCTCACCATCGAAGCCTCTCACTCCCTCTCAAAATCTAGAATTTTTGCTTGATTTTGGATCGTCATCACTTGGAATCTTTGCAAGATGTTGCATTAAGGAAGCTAGATCTTGTTAGCTTCTATGCTGTCTTTTTGGTGCTATGATTTGCATCTTGATCTTCGATGTGTGTTGGTTGCTTAGAAGGACTAGATTAGTTGGTTCTTTAGAGTTGGAATTTGAAGTTAAATAGGTAAGGGAATTCTAACTTCATGGCATATTGTAACTTGAATTCTATGTTACTTGAAATGGAATGGAATATGTGTGGAATTGATGATAAAATAAGGTCTAAAACATGATGCTTGTTTGGTGGATCTTGCTATGGATTTTGTTGCATCAAACACAATGGCTTGTGAATTTCCAAATAAGTAATTTTGAGCTGAAATTGGATACGAAATTGATGAGGAGTTAGCATATAATTTAGGTATTCTTGAAGCATGATTTAGGAATTTTCATGTTGGTGTTTTGAAATTTGGAAGAAGATGTTTGAATCTAGAATTCACAGGAAAATGGGCAGTCCACGATCATGGAACTCATCCTACAATCGTAGGCAGATGCATTAGCTTCTGTCACGACCATAGGAATGTACCCCATGATCGTGGGCAAGGCCTTAGCATGTTAATCTTTGTTTTATGTAATTGTTGAACGATAGTAGGATAATAGACCTTACATTAGTATAATTGAAGCAAATTAGGGTCTGTAATGAACATAGTTTAAGATTTGATTAATTGGTTAAAGGTTGAATAGGTTTTGGATTTTCAATTGAGGTCATAACTTATGGAAGGTGTTATTTTAATTACAAGTATTTAATTTGTAACTTATAAGTTATTAAAGAAATGAAGTATACTTATGAACATAAATGTGATTTAAATGATATAAGTGATGTGTTAGTTATGAATGTTTGTGAACTGGGAACTTAGGTGAGTACATGTAAAATGTAATTACTTGATGTCTCATTAGTATATTGATGCAAATGCTTAAATTCATGAGGCATAATGAGTTTGTTCAAGTGTGAATAAATATATTCAGATTGAGCATAAGAAGTTAAATTCATACTTATGCATTATTTCATTGTCAACTAAAATGTAAAATGTTTCATTTTAAAACTGCCAAGTTCTAGTTATGGGTAAATAGGCATACCTAGAAGGGTCTGCAGCTACTCTTATAACTTGAGACTAAGGTGTCCCGTGATTATTGACACTACGATGTCCCCTAGTTATTGACACTAAGGTGTCTCTTGATTATCGACACTATGATGTTCCCTGATTTTGCGACATAAGTCTCTTCTGTTCTGTGATACCAATCCTGATATCTTTTGTTACCCACTTATGTAAAAAGGACTAGTAGGTAAATCTGTTTGTGTTCTGATATATGATATGCTCTAATGCAAGCTAAATTTTGTTCTGACACAAATAAGTCTAATCTATTACAAGTTTTGTTCTAATATGACACAATGATATCATGCGCTGAGATTTTGAGTTCTGTTCTGAAACAAGATAAGTTCTGATTTGATACAAGACATATCCTGATCTAATACAATTTTGTTAAGTCAAGAAGACTTCACGTCTATTAATTTGGGTGACAATCAAATAATAATAATATTAGAAATAAATGAATTGTTTTGATAAATGTATTAAGCGTGCAGCAAAAACATAGAAGAAGTGAAAAACACAGAAGAAGCAAAAACACAGAAAAGGCAGAAAACACAGAAGAAGTAAATAATACAGAAGAAGCAAAAAAAGTGAAAAAAGTAAAAGAAGCGGAAAACACAGAAGAAGTGAAAAACACAGAGGAAGTGAAAAACACAGAGGAAGCGGAAAACACATAAGAAGCAAAAACAAAGAAGAAGCAGAAAACATAGAAGAAGTGAAAATCACAGAAGAAACGAAAAACATAGAAGAAGCAGAAAAACATAGACAATATAGAGATGAAGATACTCTAGTACGTCAGACAGTTAGTCAGTTGGAGTTAGTTACAGAACTCAACTGAATAACAGTTTCTACAAGAAACAAGAAGCTGTTGGAGACTTAGGCTATAAATACTAGTCGTAGTCGAAGACTGAACAACTTTCAACTTTAAAATTTTAGCTTTCAAGTTATTACTTACAAGAAAAATTCTGTATTCAAAGTGCGATACATGCAAGCAAACTCTACTGTAACAAAAAAGCTCACAATATCTTTCTAGTGAGAGAAAGAAAACGCTAAGAGCCTGAAGAGGCTAAGATAGCAGAAAGAATACTTTTTGTAAGAGACCTGAAGAGGCTCTGAAAGGGAAGAAAGAATACTTGTAAAATTAAAGTATAGTGAAATCTCAGATGAACTCTGAGGACTGGACGCAGCCCAAGGTTTGGGGTGAGCCAATATAAAATCGCAGTGTCTGCCGTCTAACCTTTCACTTTAATTTCTATTGTTCTTAAACAAGTATATAGAAGTTATTTATGATTTAACCACATAGATATTTTTATATAACATTTTTGGTGTTCATTTAATAGTTTGGAAGAAGTTCTTTTCAAGAAATATCAAAGGTTTTGTATTCACGAAAAGAATACACAATTCAACCCCCTTCTTGTGCATTTTGTATATTGTACGTGAATTCTATATTAATAAGTGATTTACTTCAAAGTTATGTTATTATATGAAAGTATTATATCCTGTTCTGATACTTATACACTCTACTGATATTTAAATATTTTGTCCTGTATTGATGAATCATATTCTATTTTGAGACACATAATGTTTGGATTACTCTTTAATATGAACAATTAAAGATTACTTGTGATATGATCTGGTTCTGTACATGTCAATGCCAGATGACTATTAGAGACTGCTTCCAATTTTTATCTTGTTTAGTTGTTCCCCACTAAGCTATATGCTTAGCACGGTAGTTTTGCCTCCGTGTAGGTTCTGATAAGAAAGTTTAAAGATTGGGACAAAGACAACCGCAGTGGCCAAGAAAAAGATGATTTATTTTGGAAATGTTCAGTTCGTTTTTGGGTTGTACTTACTATGATGAGACCTTTTTGTATTTTGCATATAGAGTTGGTAATAACTATAATACTAGTTGGATCTAAATTTTTAAAGCATGTATTATGATATTTATACAATGTGTATAAGGTTAACTGTTGTCAAGAACAAATGAAATGTAGTATATGTTTGCATGAGTTTCTTGAAAAATTTGGAATGCTATGGATTGTTTAGTTCTGTTTTATGTGGCACCTGTTTATCTTCTCAGATGGTTTATAGCTGTTACATGGATAGTAATAAAGTGTAAAAAGGCTAGTACATATTATATTGCTTCCTTATCAAGAAAGTAGTTGATCTCGTAAACTAAAGTATGAAGATACTTAAACAAACATATGAGTATTTATTAGAAAAACAGTTCTAATATAATAATCATATTTGGAACATACTTGTATTCTGTGAAAGCTCTCATTGAGATAATTGTATAGATGATCCTTTAATATGAGATCTTTAAAGTATCTAATATAGGTATTGTTATGTTTTAATACTACTTAAAACCTATCCTTGTTAAGGATAGCTTAATCAATAGTCATTAGAAATAATATCAACTATATGAATGTAATTGTGTAATTAATATAGGATTTATGAACTTAAAGTGATAATGGAGAATGTAGTAGTTATTATTGATTTACGAAATTCTTGGTTAACATGGAATGATACTTTGAAAAATAACTTTCAAATGTTATTAATAGAATCAATTATTAATGGTGGATAACTAATATGATTGGACCCAAATAAAGTAGACATTAATTCCATGGCCTATATTTTTTGAATTAGAACATAATATGATAAAATGATCAAATTATATGAAAAAATGCACAAAAAGATTAGTCAAAACTACTTTGACATTCCTAATATTTTGATTATCATACTGCATTGTTAGACCATAATCTTGATATATAGATATAAATATTTAATTAGATAATTAAAGATAAATTAAAAGAGTTTAATTTATTTAATCTTGAATATAATTTAGAGTTGTAATTTTTATTCATTGTCAACATATTTAGGAACTTAATAAGTCACACAAAGAGAATTGTTAATAGGAGAAAGATAATTTTAATCAAGTTGGATTTGATAGTAAAGTATGAGAAACTTTAAGGGTTAAGTATGAAATATTTAATAAATAAAAATTAATATGAGATATTGAATCTTATTTGGTTTGATATTTAATTAGAACTAATTGTAATTTCAATTAAAGTTTAATTGATATTATAATTTTATTTTAATTAAATTACTACAAAAATTCAAATCTTATTATAAATAAGTTGAGGTTCTAAAGGAGACATCACTTATTGCTCACCCCTCTCTGCATTACTTACAGAGTTTTCTCAATTAATTCCTGTAAATGTTGTTAGAGATTGGATACATGTATAGCTGTAGTAGTTATAATGAACCAATTTTAGGAATATTTTGATGAAAGCTTTAAGAAAAGGACCAAGTTTTTAATAAATTATGATTTATGTCTATACTTATTATATTTATGTATGAACTATCATATAAAATTCAAAGTGATCTCAATTTTTAAAAATTCAAATAAAAAGATATTTATTTTGCTACTTGCAAATTGGAATCTTGCCCACTTTTCTAATAATGAAAGCATTGCTTTGAAGATCCATAGTATTAACTTTTTTTTTTAAGTTAGACCACGAGGGCTTCTAAGAATCTGAACCTTTTTTAGAGATATTTGACAAGCAGATATCAAAGTACAATATTCCCGATTTGATTATTGGCTATCCATCATGGTTTCATAGCAAAGTGGACGATGAAGTTCTAGTCCTCGACGATCAAGTTGTCAAGTACAGATAGACAGGCGGAGGCTTTGAAGCTCGTTTCTTGACATTTGCAGCATTGCAGTTACAGTTACAATTACAATTAAAGTCACATTTGAGGCTTCGAGAACTTAACCAACAGTCTATCTAGCATTTTTCCTAGTCCAAGAGGCTTTGGACATAATCATCTTTACCCATAAGGCCATAACCAAACACTGTCCTTGCCCAACCATCTGCTTCTGTGTTATGCTTTTCTCGTAGCTTTCTCCTCCACTCTCATTGGCTGGTTTCGCTTTTAACCTCATAACAATTTGGCCATTTCCATTTTTTTCAGTCCCTAATCTCTTTTTCGTTTGAGGAAGCAACCAACCCGATTTGCAAAGACCACCCATCTCCAACTCCAATCCCAATCCCCATATTAGTTTCAGAAGTGAGATGTGAAAGACCAAGTGGGTTTAGTAAAAGCTCGAGTCTTTCTACTATGAGATAATCATACAGATCTATAGCCTAAAGTTCTCATTTTTTTTATTATTCTGAGCTTTAAACGCTGTTTCTTGACACGTTTATGTTGATTTTCTGAAGGTAACTGCCTGTTCTAGAGTTGAGAAACATTTCGTTCCTGTTGGAGCAGAAAAGATTGCACTTGTTAGCTCCTACTTCTCGTTAAGTTCTAACTTAGATGGATCTACAGGCATAAAATCCCAAGCATTTGTTTTTCTTTTCTTTTCTTGAAGACTTGAGTTTTATCAGTGGGGATTCTCTTATACAAGCAGAGATGATTCAGCTGTTGTTCTTAGTTCTCTTTGCTGAAGGGGCGGTGGCATTCTTGTTACTAGTGAAGATTGGGCCATTAAGGGAGCTGGTAATCAGAAGTTTGGATCAGGTAAAGATGGGAAAGGGTCCAGCTACAGTAAAGACCATTGCGGGTACTATGTCTGTGATTCTACTATCTAGCGTTACGAGCATTGTCAAGATTCAAAACAAAGGTGCAAAGCTTGGAACAATGTCTCCCATGGATCAGGTTCTTTGGAGAACCCACTTGCTTGAGGCGTCACTCATAGGTTTGTTCTTGTCATTTCCTGTAGGTACCTTCTTTCTTGCGCACTCGTTTGTTTATGCTGGTGAATCGTTGGGCCTCTATGGTAAAGCTAATTAGTAAGATATCCCTACGTTGACTGTGAACTTAGTTGCCAATGGAGTTTGAAGATATTCCTAAAGTTTCTTTGAACCCTTAGCTTTCGAGAGGTGGAATTCTTGATTACTTCTGTTGCTTGTGCAGCTCAAATAAGATATTCCTAAAGTTTCTTTGAACCCATAGCTTTCCAGAAGTGGAATTCTTGATTACTTCCGTTGCTTGGGCAGCTAGAGACTGTATTATTTTTAGGTACCATAAAGATAAGAGATCCGTAAGATAATACAGAAGTCATAGTCTGTGTTTTCTGATATCCGACTTCATGTTAGGGAAATGCCATTAGACAACATGAGACACAATTCTGGTTGCCCAACCTACGCTATTATGGCCTTCTAGAAGTCTTTAAAATTTGTGGCCAATGTGAGTTAAGATGGCAGATAACTTTCTGCAGCAATGGAGGGCATAATCCGGGGAATTGTGCATTATTAAATTATGGTGTTAAGAGATGCTGAGGATGTTTTGCCAAGCCACAAGTTTTACCATGTTTCGTTATTTCTTGTCCTTCATAAACTGTACCTTCAACTCTCTTCTTTCATTGTGATAGACGGATGGATCAATAAGGAGCATAAAACTTTGAATGTTCAAAAATGATCAGCTATGATTCATACCAGAGTAGAGATAGAAACCTCTGCCTTCCTACCAAAATTTCCGTGATTAGTGATTAGTAAAATGAACGGATGTATTTGGCTATTGTTTTTCAGATGATTGAAGCATATCATCTGCAACCCCCACTCCCTTTTGAAAAATAAAAAGATGCACAAGCTAACCACAATCTTATTGTCTTTTTCTTCACTTTCATTAAGTCTTTGCCTAAACCTTTCTGGATTTTCCTGATGCTTGCTTGCAGTAAAGGTTCTTGGTTTTGTGAAGTAAACGATTGTAGTATGTCATTCTGCTTTAAAATCATACAGAACATATGTAAACTTTAAAGCTGACACATGTTTTTGATAAACTGGGAGCATACCTCCATGATTGCTTGACTGAATAGTTTTGACTTGATATAGTTCGTAAACCTTCGAGTTGTATTTTTAGTCATCTTTATGTCTCTGCACTTGCACTTCTGCAGTAATTCTAGTGATGATGACTAGTTATATATTGTAATGCGTCCTTGTTTAAATTTGGTCATATAGCTGTAATGACTTGAGCCTGATATTGCAGGCTTTACCCTGTTTCTCGGTTTCATAATTGACCGGATGCATCATTATCTAACTAAACTTATTACTTTAAGAAGTAATGTGGGATCTTCAAAAGAGATGCTTGAGAGACTTCAGAAAGAGAAAATGCAGCTGAAGGAGAGGGAAGAAAAAGCATCCATGGAAATAAAGCTACTACAAGAACAAGTTTCAAAACTATCAGAAAACTTGAAGAAGTTGAAATTGGAATCAGAAGAGAAAGACAAGAAAATTGAAACTGCTGAGGCCCATGTCGCTTCCCTCCAGAAACAATCAGCAGACCTACTGCTCGAATATGACCGTCTGTTAGAAGACAACCAAAATCTTCAGGCTCAAATTGGATTCAGGAATTGAGAAAATTTTGACAGATGCCATCCAATTGACTATCATTTTTTATCTGCTAATGATGCCACCTCAAATGTTTTCCTGCCAAACTGCTCATCTGTTTATCCATTTTAATTGGGTAAAAGGGAATGCGCATCTTTCACAGGATGAATAATGACCTGTTTACCTTGTGATGAAAATTTTGTAATCTTTTGAATCTGGTTTACTTCTTTATTGGTTATAGAAAGTTCTGTTTTTTATTAAGGGCATGTTTGTTATCACTTTGTGTTTTATTTTTATTTCCGTTTTCAGCTTTTAGCCAAATTGTTCTGAAACTGAGTCAAGAAATTTAAGATTTGGCCATAATGTTTATGGAACAGATCTGTATTCAAAGGTTCTGGGACTACAATATTCGGTGAACACGATTCACAATTCCGCTCCTGGATATGGTAACATGTAAGAACAGGAAACACAGGCGATATTTAATGAAGCAGGTCAGTTTGTGAGACTTCATTTGGTACATTAGATTATTTGAAAAGCATAATTATGCAGAAATAATTCATTCCATACACCCGTTTCATTATATTTAATGCACAAGGCCTTTGGATTTCCAATGACAGGTTTCTAAGAACACCATTCAAAATGATAAATTTTAATGCACTAAAAATTAAGTGTTTTGTTTTTTATACGTGACCTATCAAGTTCTTAATTTATTGACAATGATTATAAATTCTAATTATAAATTACAATCAAAATTAGATAATTAAATTTTTTTAATTTATCTTTAATTTTCTAATTAAATAATTGATAATCATAGATCAATGCTGACATCTAATAACATATCACGACTATAGCACCCTCTATACGGAACCTACAATCACCCACACACATGGCACCTCAAATTCCTGCACGTACATTCATGGCATACAATTCTATTCAATGTTGTACATGTATATATTACAAAATTTCATATCCCTTAATCATATCATTTAAAAGTAGTATAACATTATTATATTACTATGGTAATCCAAAAGAGATTACATACAACTTAAATTCTTAATTATAAACTGTTCAGAAACTACAATTTCCTTCATTACATATGCAATCATTCTTTAATCAAAAGACACGTCTAAAGGTACTTTTACTTCTAGTTTTTGGCTTTGTCCCTGCAGATATTCCATGTACCTCACTCCTATGATTTGAATCTATACGGATTAACATTCTTGCTAAGCTTGAAAGCTTAGTAGGAAAATCATTTAGTTTGGATGACTTAGTGGGGAAAATACTTAGTTTATATAACGACTCATAGCAGTCATCCACCAAGTACACACATTAAGAAATATCACAACTCACATACTATAAATTCACATTCATAAACCAAACATTGATATTCAACGCTCATGTAAATAATGATGGTATACTTAAGCAAAGCACATCATGCAAATATGTTTCAACATATTATCCATATACCAGAAAAGCACACTTATAAGTCAAATGTTGATATTCAACGCTCATTGATACAAATTATCAATAAAAATGCTAATGCTCATCAATACCAATTATTTATATTGTCATGTTGTATTTCTTATGTATAACCATTTACTTTACTTTCTGTGTGTTACGCCTATACATTCTTGTGGGTATGGATAACGGAAGTTGTGGATATGCAAAGATATCAAATTGTGGATACCCGACGGCATCAAATTGTGAGTACTCGAAGGCATCAAACTGTGAATACCCGAAGGCGTCAAATTGTGGATTCCTGAAAACATCAAATTTTGGAGACGTTATAGTCTCAAAATGAAGACAACATTAGTGTCAAACTGTAGCATCTGCATTGTATCCCTATAGACATGCCTATCTATCCACCACCAGGACAATAGAGCAGGCGCTATAACATTTCCATTAACCATTTGCCAATTTCAAATTTCATATATTGACAAGTCAAGCACTATAACATTTCCTTTAACCATTTGCCAATTTCAAATTTCATATATTGACAAGTCATATGATATACATTTCAAGTCATAAGATCTATATCTGTGTTCATACATGCAAGTCATAACTTACCACCATTAGAAGGGCATCAAAATCACACTTGTAAAATCATATTATACATATATGAGCGATAAACATGCATACAAATCATTTAAATACTTATAAGTTTTCTCTGGAATGCATTATACTCAATCTTAAATTTCAATGTTCAATCGCCCAATTCACATATGGTAAATCTTATTTAATTTATTTTTAGGTGTTTGAAAAGTTTCATAAACATTCAAAAAGGTTTAGATAAGATTCAGTAAAAATTGGAAATGAAAACAAACTCAAAATCGTGTAATTTCCTTCCATTGTGTCCCCTGCCCAAAATTCATACCTACACATGTTACGAAATTTTCATATAGAAAGCGTTCGAAATAGGGTTTGAGGTCTCTGTATGTTTGTTTCCATATGTCTCTAGTTTCCAAATAATTAAAAATCATGCCATTTGGACTTCTAAATCATGAAATATATACCAAACATCACAAACTACTCCAATACAGGGGCAACATCAGGTTATCATTTTCGATCTTAATTTCCAATCTCATAAAGCCATAATTAAGTCAGAGTCTCTTATAGAGATTTCTAGTTCTATGCATTAGTTCATATGCAACTGAAATCACCCAATTTATAGGTCATTAGGCTGAGTTATGACCCAAAAAATCTTACTAGTTTAACAAACTCTAGATAAAATTCCATTACACGATACTCTTTTGTCATATTCAACCAATTCTATGCCAGATAACACCAAAGTATCATCTCAACAACCATTCCATATCGAAATGAATCTTTTTATCCATTCAAACATACACAAATATGGAAATCAACTAAGTGAAGTCTCAAACCTTAAAATTGGCAAAATAGTTCTTCTAATGCCTTTCCTTCCCTTCCTTTTTGGCTTTGCTTGACTCAACAACTAGAAACACCACAAATACACATCTAAATCCCAATTCCATCCTTATAATTGCAATTCTTCATAAGCAAAGCAAGAAGAGATAAACGTGAAGAGAAAATCTATTGGACCCAGTTCCGGAGCCCAACTTTCGGAAACATAAAACCTTGTGCTTGAAACCCTGAAGGTCATTTGCTGTCATTCCACAATGGTGGTGAGCGCACACTAATCAATCATCAAAATCATAAGTTGAACT
>JANITX010000010.1:10539654-10549710 GCA_027564395.1 Erythroxylum ulei | reverse complement strand
AAACACAATTTCCACATTATTCACAATAAAATTCCGTTTAGGCCCAAATACCGGGAATGTCATGTATGCATGTACAGTTATTTTTTTCATGTGCAAAACTTCCACCGTTCACAAATACCACTATACACGAACCATCCTAATTAATCCCAATCACTCTCATCCACTTCCAAATTACGATTCTACCCTTCCCGTGTTTACCTTTCCCGTCGGGGTGGGATGTTACAAAGTGGCTAGGCATGCGATTAACTTCCTAAACAATTGGATACAAGCTAATGAATCCACTACTGTTGCTGGCGTTTCTTCGGTCCAGGAAAAATGAACTAAGCCAGCTCAGGGAGTTGTAAAAATGAATGTTGATGGAGCTCTTTTTTATGATAATTATGTTGGTTTGGGTATAGTTACTATTGATTCGCTAGAGTCTTTTGTTAGAGCTATACAGGTAGTTGTTTTTGGAAAGTTTGATGTCAGTATCGTTGAGGCTATGACAATTAGAGAAGCATTAAGTTGGATTAAGGAAGTAGGGTGGTCTTCTGTACTTATGGAGTCAGATGCTCAATCTTGTGTTCGACCTATTACTGATCTTAGCTATAATGATGGCTCTGCTTTCGGATTAATTGTTTCCTGTGAATCCCTTCTTACTGAGCTAAGAGATGTGTGATTAGTCTTTGTTAGATGGTTTATGAATGGAGTAGCTCATAGGCTTGCAAGATCTATTACCATTTCGACGGGCAAGGTGGTTTGGTCAAATCGGCTGCCTGTGTGTATTTTTTATTCTATTCGGCTTGAGAGCCAATCAATTTTCTTAAAATTTTCATCAAAAAAAATTTATATAAGTCTTCCTTTAATTTTGAAATTCTTATGAGAATATTCAAAGAAATACTAAGGTATAATACTCATGTCCTTATAAAGTTTTTTTAAGTCATATCCTTATAAGTCACTTTATCAGTAAACAACTAATACTAAACGGTTAATTTTACCAAATATCTTTAAAGAAACAGCTGATGTTATCTACTGGTCAAATCAGCTATATTAATCTGTTGTCAATTAACTGCTAATAGAATCAGCCGACAACTAATACAATTCGCTGATTACCAAACAGGGTCATAACCTTTTAAGTACATTGTATTATCCTTAGTTTTATATTTGTATGGTAATTAAGGTCATGTTTGGCAATTAGAAAGATTACATTAGCTTTTAGCTAATTCTATTGGCAGTTAGCTGACAACAGATTATTATAGCTGATTTGACCAGCGAATGATATCAATTGTTTATTTAAAGATATTTGGTAAACTTACTATTTCATATTAGTTATTTCTGTGTAAAATGACTTATGAGAGTATTACTTAAAAAATTATAAGGACATGAGTATTATATCTTAGTATTTCTTTGAATATTCTCATAAAAATTTAGATATAGCAAAAGAAGTCAACATCATCATTTTAAGCAAAGGTTTATTATAATCTAAAAACGATGTCTAACTGTTGTTAAAATATAAGTAATCTAATAGTTGTCATCTCGTGAGTTTTCAGTTCTTCAATGTCTTCTTGTAAAGGCAACTTCAACGTCTTCAAATACATCTGAAGGTATAAATTCAGGATCTTAATTCATGATGTTAAAAGTTAGATCACCATTTGTGTTTCTTCTAATACAGTTATACAACGCAAAAGCTGTAGAAATTATTCTATTTTAATCCATCAATGAATACTTATTCAGTCTTAATTTTATGCTTACATTTTACTTTACTTCAGTCAGTTAGTCAAAATTAAATAAATAAAAACCTATTTGCCTATGTTTAAAATTAAAAATAATTATTTAAATTAATTTTAGAAACTAAACTAAAAAATGTAGTAGTTAATTAACATAAAATTTATTTTAATTATATGAAAAATGTATTCCTTTAATAAAATTAATCTTATCTTACAACTAAAACTAAAAAAATATTTTTGATAATTTTATCTATTAAAATTAACATTAAAATATTTTTTAGACATAATAACCATTTGTAGAAACATTTTTGTGATTAAAAATATTTAACTATAAAAATATTTATTTAATTTAATGATTTAGTTCTTATTAATTATATAATTTAATCCAAGTATTAATAAGTACATTGAACTCAACTCAAAACTTTCCTGCCCAACCTAAAATCTAACATTATAGAAAATTTTGGTTAGTATAAAATAATTTGTTAGCAATTTTTTATTGTACAATACCAAATCCAGTGATACTTAGTTTATTTAATTAAAAATATAATAATTGTTTAAAAATAATGATACTAATATGAAGCACAAAATTTTATTAAAGAAAAATTCTAATTTGGTTTAATTTTTGAATAAACCAGAGTACTTTTTTTACGTTGAATAAATTGAATTAACACTTTAGGTTTATCTATATCTATGTCTATGTTTATGTCTATGTCTATCTTTATCTCTATCTCTCTCCTAATTTATAATAACTTTTGGGTACAATCGTCTTTTTGTCCTTTAATTTCTCAACAACTAGAGCAAAATGTTCCCCATAGTAGTGTTTTCGAAAATAACGGACCGGGTTCAATCCGCCAACCTAATTAGCAGATTATTAAAAATGATTATTAGCTATTTGACATAGTCAAACAACCAAATACCTCTCAATCTACCAAAAAATAGTTGATCAGATATTTACCACACAAGTCCTAAATGATTTTCTTTATATAGTTAGTGCAGTTATTATTTATATGTGAAATATTTGAAAGGTAATATTAATATTGTAACACCCCTTATACGAAACCTACAACTACTCACATACATGGCAACAAAATTCTTGCACAAATAGTCAGAACATATATTTCTATTCATTTATAGAGACTATCATCACACATTTTTCTATTCAATATTATACATATACATATTACAAAATTTCATATCATTTAACATTATCATTGAAAAGAAGTATTACATCTTTATATTTACATGATAATCCAAAAAGAAAACATATAATTTCTTTTACTCTTTTACATATACAATCGTCTTAAACCAAAACACATTTCAATGGTACTTTTACTCCTAGCTGTTGGCCTTAGTCCCTGTAGATGTTCCCTGCACCCCACTCCTATGACCTGGACCTACACGAGTTAACACCCATACTAAGCTTGAAAGCTTAATGGGAAAAATACTTAGTTTGGATTACCACTTACAACCGTCATCCACCAAGCACAAACATTCATAAACATCACAACCCATATAAATAGTGATGACATACTTAATCAAAATACATAATGTAAACAATGCTTCAATATGTTATTCATATACCGTAAATTCACATTCATAAGCCAAACATTGATATTTAACGCTCATTGATACAATTATTAATAAAAAGACAAATGCTCATCAATACCAATTATTTATGTTGTTATGTTGTATTTCTTATTTATAACCTTTACTTTACTTTTTTGTGGTAGGCCTGCACATTCTCGTGGGTCTGGATAATGAAAGCTGTGGATATCCGAAGATATCAAATTTATGGATACCTGAAAGTATCAAACTTTGAATACCCTGAAGGCATTAAAATGTGAAGACATTATAGTCTCGAAATGAAGACACCATTGGCGTCAAACTGTAGGAGATGCACTATAACCCTATAGGCTTGCCTATCTTTCCACCATCAAGACAATAGAACAGACACTGTAAAATCATCTATATACATGTAAATTGTCTTTAGCATGAATTATGCTCACTCTTAAATTCCAATGTTTAATCAACCAATTAACATGTGATAAGTCCTATTTCAATTATTTCTAAGTATTTGAAAAGTTTCATACACATTTCAGAAGGTTCGGATAAGATATGTTAAAAATCATAAATGAAAACAAACTCAAAATAGTGCAATTTGAGCTAAGACCATGGTGGTCTAAAAATAGGCAAATAATCAGTCCAAAAGTAAATCACATGACGAACCCCATTTGTTCCTTAATATGCATATAGAAAATGTTTGAAGTAGGTTTTGAGGTCTTCTAGACATTTGTTCCCCTATGTCTCTAGTTTCCATAATAGTAACAATCAGACCATCTGAACTTCCCAATCATAAGATATAAACCAAATAGCATAAGCTACTCCAAAATAGGGGTAGCATCAAGTCACCATTTTTATCCCAATTTACAATGTCATAAAGCCATAATTAAGTCAGGGTCTCTTCTAGAGATTTTTATTTCTATATCTTAGGTTTCATATGTAATTGAAATCACCTAGTTTAGAGGTTTGTAGGCTGAGTTATCACTCAAACAATGTGACTGGTTCAAATGAACGTAAGACAGAATTTCACTACACGATACTCTCTTTGCATATACAACCATTTCCATGCAAAGTAAAACAAAAATAACACCAAAAATCATCACATAAACTATTACATATCCAAATGAATCTTTATATCCACTCAAACATACACACAAAGAGGAATTAAACTAAGTGTAGTCTTAATCCTTAAAATTAACGAAATAGTTCTTCTAATGCCTTTCCTTCCCTTCCTCTTTGGTCTTACTTGACTCACCAACTAGAAACAAAAAAAATATACATCTCAATCCCAATTTCAACCTTATAATTTCCGTTCTTTATAAGCAAAGCAAGAAAAGATAAAGGTGAAGAGAAAATCCCTAACTTTTACCTTGATTTCCACCTAAGATTGACTTGATTTCTTACATGAAAAATGATGGGATGAAGAAGGTGAAATAGAGAGGAGAAAAAAATGAAGTTAAGCCCTCAAAGTGTCGTCCATCTCCCCTCTCTAGATGCCTTTTCATGAATTTTATAGTCTTAGACACATGTCTCAATCCCATTGGCCCATATATTACAATCTTATTAGACCACGTGTTACAATCCCATTGGAACACGTGTTACAATTCTATTAGACCATGTGTTACAATTTTACTAGACCATGTGTTACAATTTTATTTAGCCATGTGTTACAATTCTATTGGACCATGAGTTACAATTCTATTAGACACACAAAAGATTTACTCTTATTGGTCAAATATGCTTTAATCCAATTGGTCCCTGTGTTAACTTTAGAAAATTTGCATATTGGTCCTACTTCTTCTTTTAATTCCCATGTTGGCCTATGATCTTATCAATTAATTTCATTCCCATGTCTCATTTTTCTAGTGGCATAAATTTCATACAATTTGGCTAATTGTATTGATAGTTATACCCAAAATACTATAAGTTGTTCGAAAACAAGGACAATAGTCAGAACTCAACTTCAAACTAGAATTCAAAAATCTTCGAGGAAGAATCAAATTTTGGTTCCTTCACCAAATTTTTAGACTTATGTCTCTATTTTAATCTCCTCCAATTAGAATTATCTAATTTAAAGGTCTACAGTCTAAGATATGGCCAAATTATAGAATTTATTCAGTGGAACCTATCCATCCAACAAGGTACACATCCCAAATCAACTAAATTCGATCTTATCATGCAAGGGCAACACAAAAACATGTCCAATTTAACCAAAAACATTCCATTTGCTTATGGAATACTTCTTTTATCAATTCCCCTCACATCACGCTTATAAATTCAAGCAAACATATCCAATATTCATATACATATTTCATGTCTAAGTACGTATGTCCATGCCGACACGAACAAATTACCCATTTACCAATGTATTTTACATTAAGTACCATTATGTTGCTTACTATACTTAGATGCACTCAATTCTTTATGTTCACTTCTTAATACACCCTAGATATGCTATAATATTTCTAGGTATATGCTAGGGCCTTACAACAACAACTTAAATATTAGGAATCTCAACATGATTTAAATTAATATGTACATGCATAGTTATAATGTATTATTCAATCCTTTTGTCATCTGATATTTCAATAGGACATAGAGCATAAAATTAATATCTATTATATTTAAATTTAATCGTTTTTATTCTTGTTAATTATTAATTGCTTATAATTAATATTTAAAAGCAACCTTTTCTCATATCGATTTACTTTGGTAAGAGAATTCCTTAAATTGTTATTAATCAAGGCTAATAGAGCATTTTCTTTAATTACTTTTGAGTGACGAATCCTTTATTGGCTTACTTATCTATCTTAACATAGTTCATATTATACTCAAATACTATTGATTAAGCTACCACCAATAGAATAGGTCATAAGTAGTATTTAAATATAGTAATTCTCATATGAGATACTTTTGTAATATCAAATTTAAGAGTTAATTATACAACCATCAATATGAAAAAAATCTATATACACATAAGTAATAATCCATTTAGGATCCTTTTAATCGAGTCAGTTCAATAATTTATTCTTTAATAAGCACACATGTATTTGTTAACTATCTTTATACTTTAATTTATGAGTAAAGAAAGAAATATAATAAGTGGTAGTTATATCATTCTATTAATATTTCATATTGATGAAACTATAACTAGGAACATTTTTGAAATAATACTTGAACACAATTCAAATCTTATAATTATAATCTCATGATAATTTCAATTTCACAATAATTATTCTAAAAATTTTATCTTTGGTATTAGGCATTAAATATAGTTAACAAAACATGTAAAGAAAAATAATTCATTTATTGGAATAAATTAACAGTATTATATATTAATTGTAACCAATCAATTGATTCTAGGGATATAAACTAATAATCTCCAGTCATATGTTGATCATATCTCTTTTGATACTATGACCTAGTGAGAGAATATATAAGATTCTCTTTAGTGGATACTTGATCCAATGAATGTCTTTCCCCTCTACTATTTGCCTTATCAAGTGAACTTCCTAAGTACATGCTTAGACTGTTAATGAGACCTTAGTTTTCTTTACCTATATAATAACACCATTCTTGTCATAATACAAAACTATTAGTTCAACAATGCTAAGAACCAGTATAAGTTTAGTAATGGACATCTTAATCTAAATAGTTTATTTGCCTCATAGGAAACTGAAATATACTCTACCTCAGTCGTAGATTCAACAATGGTTAGTTGTTCAGAATTCTTCTAACTTACAACACCACCATTTATAGTAAAAATGTATCCTAACTATGATATGATATCATGATCATATTGAAAACTTGCATCGAATATACTTGAACTCTTAGTTCAAATCCTCTAAAGAATAAGAAAACATCTCTTCTCAAGTAATTTAAGATATTTTTCAAAGCCATCTAATTATCATCACCAATATTAACTTAAAATTTGCTTGTTATACTCAAAGTATACGAAAAATCTGGTCTCAAACATAGCATCAGATATATGATTGACCTAATGCTCAAAGAAAATGAAATATAATCCATATTATATTTTTTTTTGTGTCTTTAGAATTATACTCATCGAGAGAACTCTCATATGATATAGGTAAGAATCTCTTCTTATAATTTTTCATGTTAAACCCTTTTAACACTTTATCTATGTATGTGGAGTAGGATAAACCTATCTCGATAGATCTTTGTACCCAAAATATAGGCTAGTTCTCCTATTTCATTCATAGAGAAGTTTTTAGAAAACTAAATATTTATAAATTGAAGAATATATATGTTGTTTCCAATTAGTAATATGTCACCGATATATAATATTATGAAGATGATTGCACTTTCACTAACCTTGTTATTAATCTATATACATGGGCTAAGATAAACCAAGAAACCCTTTTGATCTATCTCTATAGAACTTTGTACCTAAGATATAGGCTGCTTCTGTCATATCCTTCACGAAGAAGTTTTTGAAGGACCAAATCTTCACAAATTGAAGCATATATCTATTGTTTCCAATTAGTAATATGTCATCCACACATAACAATAGGAAGATGAATGCACTTTATTAAGCTTATTATGGACGCAAGGTTCATCCAAATTTTTAATAAAATTAAACTCTTTGATTGTCTTATCAAAATGTATGTTCTAATTTTGTCATACTTAATTTAGTCCATAATGCACTTTGTAACTCATACACTTGATTAGGAAATATTTTAGATTCAAAATCTTATGGGGTGTCATATACACATCCTCAAGTAAATTCTAGTAAGAAATGTTGGCTTGAAATCTATTTTCTAGATTTCATAATTATGGTATACATAAATAGCCAATAAGATCCTTATAAATTAATATTGCTAGCCTTTGGGCACTATCGTTGCTTTGTACATTTGTAAATTAATGTCCACATCAATTTTTCCCTTAAAAACCCACTTTTAACTAATATGTGTAATACCATTAAATGCATTCACAATGAATTCTAGTTTAGGTCTTATGACTTTATACTATTTTAAAGAATCAGTGCATACATTGCTTTCTTAAAACTATTAGGGTCATCTTTTATAAGCAATGTGTTGTTTTTCCCCTTTCTCATATATAGATCAAATTTAGTTGGGAAACAATATATCCACTAGTGTATTGTGGGGTATACGTTTCCTAGGCCCTTAGTTATACATCATATGTATTAACTTCACTTTTCTATTACATTTGGATGTGCATTTGTGGCTCTTTAACTTCTACTTTAGCCTATATCTTTCTTTGATAATTAATGATCTTTCTAAAATTGTGGCAAGTTAAAAAAAAACATCTTTTGCTTAAGAGGATGGTAAAATTGATATTTGATACTCTTTTTTAGATACCCCACAAATTTTTATTTATCTTATTTAGCTTGAAGCTTATTAAATATTTTATGTTTCATATAAGCATCATATCTCCAATTCTTCAAGTACGACAACTTTGGTCTACTATTAGTCCATAACTCATATAAAGCATTGTCAACCAATTTGGATGGAACTCCATTTAAAAGGTAAGCAATAATTTTAAGGGCCTATCCTCAAAAGGAAATAGGAAATTTTGCATGACTCATTATAGAATGTACCATATATAATAAAGTACGTTTCTCTTAACAAATACTCCAATTATAGTTGACATGCATTATAAGGGAATCTCATTATATTTTAATTAACTAAGAAACTCATGATATAAGTATTCATCACCTCAGTCATATCTAAATGCCTTAATACTTTTACTAGTTTATTTTCTAACCTCAAGTCTAAATTATTTGAACTTTCAAATGATTCAAACTTCTATTTTTATTAAATATATATATAATCATATCTAGAATGATAATATATGAGTGAAACAAAATATGAGTACCCACTTTTAGTGGGAGTAGACATACATCTATATATATCTGAATGCATATGCTTCAATAACTCACTAGTATGTTCTCTTTCTTCACTAACGGGTAGTTTAGTCATCTTACCTAACAAATAAGATTCACAAGTTTCATATGCTTCGTAGTAGAAAAAGAAAACAATACCCTTCTTTAATAACTTTATAATTCTAGTTTCATTGATATAATCAAATCTATACTATTATAGATAAGATGAATTTTTGTGTCACTTAATCTTTTTCTTAATAATTATATTAATGATTGGTCCCTTTCTAGATTTATTCATATAAATCATTTCTATATTAAGCTTCTTTTCCATCAAGCTAATAAGATAAGCTTTATAATTCCTCTTTAAGTCTCCATCAACTCCATAATAAAAATATGTGCCTTTATCATTGTGTTTCTTGTCATTATCAGTTTACTTTGTTGCTTTAGCATAAGCCTTCAATTTCTTATTCATATTCTTCTTATATCCATTTTTCTTATTCTTAAAAGAATCCATAACAAGAACATAACTGAGGGAGCCTTTTACAATATTGCATTGATATAATGCTATGAAAATCTCATACTTTTTTTTAACTTACTTTGTGAACCAAAAAAAATCGTAATATGCAGTATCATATTGTAAGCATCTATGTTCTCATATTATCTCTAAAGCTCTAAAGACATACTAGCTAACATTAGACATATAGCTTATTTAGTGTCATCAATATGGCATTGATGTCTCTCCTATACTTCACCAGTTGCATTAACATTAGGCTCTAGTGGGATTATAATGCCAAGAACATACAATTTCTTTTCTGATTTGAGAATAATTCCTAATATCAATTAGGTCTACTAAGCTTGTTAACATCAATAATTCTCATGAACATATTACTAGTCATTTTATTTAATAACCATAAGACATGATTT
>JANITX010000010.1:10528561-10539633 GCA_027564395.1 Erythroxylum ulei | reverse complement strand
AATAAAATAAACATTTTAATAATTCGCAATATAGCTAGTAGATGGGAGTGCAACTACCAATATAGGTAATCGAATGAATAAGCTTTTTGGATTTCTAACATTAGTAAGTTGCTCTCCACTCCACTACTTAATTTCTCCTAGAAATTCTCCTTTGGATTTTTCTTTATTTTAGAAGCATTTATGGTTCCTTTCCACCCATAATTTATACATGTATATTCCTCAATACATTGTAATGATCCTGATTGGTGCAAAACTTAATATGTTTTCAAGGCATTAGAGTGTGTTTTTAGTGTTTTCTTAGGCAATAATTATATGTTTAGGACTTAGATATATGCTCTTATTAGTGTTTATGTGTGTTTTGTTTGATTATTATTGTTTAAGGCAAGAGCTTGATCTTAATTATATATTTCAAGGATTGTTTGATGCATTTAGTGATGAGTGGAGCGATAATGATAAGAGAATCATACATTTAATAACAAAGTCATAAATATGTTATTTTTTGTATTGAGTAGGAATGAGTTTAATAGTGTGCATGTGTGAGACAACTAAGGGGATATGGATGACAAGTGCTAGTTAAACTATGTCTTTTATATAATTATGAGAGCATTTTGCTTATGCTAGGATTGTTTGAATTGGATTTGATACTCGATATGGATTATGTTTTATTTAAATGTCTTATTTTATCACTCTAATGAAGAAGGAATGGATTCATACAAGTTGAACCCATGTTAGAGAAGTTTTGCCCCTATTTTGGAGCAGCTTTTGATATTTTGTCTATATCTCATGATTTAGAAGTCCAAACGGTCTGAATGTTACAGAACCTAAAGACATAGAGAAAAAAAATCTAGAAGAAGCCTGAAACCCATTTCTGACGTTTTCTATATGCATATTAAGGAACAAATAGTGGTATGAATGGAAAGAGTGTCTTTCATGACCGTGACATTGTTTTCGCTTCTGATTTTTACCACATCTTATCTGAACCATTATGAATGTGTATGAAACTTTTTAAACACCTAGAAAAAAAATGAAATAAGACTTACCATATATGAATTGGGTGACTGAATATTGGAATATAACATTGAGCATAATGTATATTAAAGAAAATTTACATGTATATAAATGATTTGTATGCATATTCATTACTTATATGTGTATAGGATAATTATAAAATTGTGATTTTGATACCCTTCAAATGGTGGTGAATTATGAATTGCATGCATGAACACGAATACATATTTTATGACCTGAAATGTATATCATATAACTTGTCAATATACTAATCATGAAATTGGTAAATGATTAAAAGAAAATGTTACAGTGCCTGCTTCATTATCTTGGTGATGGATAGATAGGCATGCTTATAGGGTTACAATGCAGCAGCTACATTTTGACACCTTCGGGTATCCATAGATTGATACCTTCAGGTATCCACAACTCGATACCTTTGCATATCCACAGTTTGATATCTTTATATATCCACATCATGTGTTATCCACACCCACAGAAAATGTACAAGCTTAACATAGAAAGGAAATTTAACAGCCATAAATAATAAATACAACATGACAATATGAATAATTGGTGTGGATGAGCACTTGTATTGATTGTAATAAAGAATTGTAATGGTGTGCAATTATATTGATAATTTGTATCAATGAGTGTTGAATATCAATAATTGGCTTATAAAATGTTCATTTTTGGTATATGGATAATACATTGAAGCATATTTGCATTATTCACTTTGCTTAAGTATGCTATCATTGTTTACATGAGCGTTGAATATCAATGTTTGGTTCATAAAAGTGAATTTATGGTATGTGAGTTATGATATTTTTGAATGTATGTGCTTAGTGGATGATTGTTATGCGTGGCCATCCAAACTAAGTGTTTTTCTCCACTAAGCTTTCAAGCTTAACATGGGTGTTAATCCATGTAGTTCCAAGTCGTAGGAGTGAGGTATAGGAACATCTGCAGGGACCAAGGCTAACAGATAGAAGAAAAGGTACTTTTGGAATATGTTTTTAGTTACAGATGATTGTACATGTAATGAAGAAAGGAATTGTATATTTTCTTTTAGATTAACAAGTAAATGTAAAGATGTATTACTACTATTAAATGATAACGTTAAGCATTGGGGAGTTTTGTAATTTGTATATGTATATCATTGAATAGAATTTTAAACCTTGAATATATGTACAAGAATTTGGTTGCTACGTGTGTGGATGGTTGTCAGTTCCATATAGAGGGTGTTACAATGTTATTAATGATTGAACTTGTTCAAATAAGGGTTGTTCTACTACGTATTAAAATTTCGCGCATAATGAGCTTGATCTATTTGTACCTACTTAAATGGGTGATTAACTTAGCATCTATAATCTTGGTGAGGCATATTGTAAAATCAACAAACTGGCAAAAACACTTAATAACATTTGTTGTTAGATGGCTATTCTATAAATTTTTTGGAAAGAAACAATTTAGACTATAAGATTAGTGATAGCATCTATCTTATATAATCTTTGGCATGCTTCTTTCACTAGGCCATTAAATAAATCTTTTTAAGTGGTGATTGAATATAGAGGTAGAGAATTTAACTATTTCTTTGCTTTGTCTCCCAAATCGATTATGTAATCTTTGGCATGCTTCTTTCAGTAGGCCATTAAATAAATCTATTTAAGTGGTGATTGAATATAAAGGTAGACAATTTAACTAGTTCTTTACTTTGTCTCTCAAATATAAAGGAAATAAGTGAAGGTAAAGAACTTTATCATTAACTCAACTATATTTAACAATGTCACAAATCTAAAAAAGTTCACAATGTGAGCATTATGATCATTTTTAGATAATCTATTGAAATAAATCACTTTAATCATTTCTAAATTTACTAATTTCATCTCAAAATTATTCACCTGAACAACAGGTCTCTTAGTTATTGATTGAATATGGTAAGTGGCAATGTATAAGCTCGTAAAAGCTATTGGTTAATTGATGATATATGGATTGTTTAACGATTAGTTTTTCAATGGTATGCCATTTATATTTCTTACTCCCTTAGGATCATCTGCAGGTTCTTATAACTTATGAAATCTTCTCTCTTCTCTTCTCTATTTCTTTAATACATAAGGTGTATCTCTAAGTGAAGAATAAGTGGATTATCACTCCCAAATGTCACATGCACCTTGATTACTCTTTCATGTTTAGCTCAAAGTTTTAAAACTAATTGAATTTGTTATACCGCAAATATACTACTCGTATAAAATAGTACAACGAGGAATCATTCCCTTAAGGATTGGTTAGTCACCTTGTAATTCAAATTGACTTTTGTTTAAGTAAACCAAATAATAAGAGATTGAAATTACAAAAATTCACAATTTAAAGGATTGAAAACACACTTCAAAATGTCATAAAAATAAGAACACAATTTTGGTTTAAAGAATCAAATTATAAAGGTTAGGGTCATTCTCTCTCTAACTTGTAATCCCTCACTTTGGTAATATAATCATGCGTAGTCCTAGGCATTATAATGTATTAATCCTTTCTCTCTCAATACTTGAACTAGTTAAGCCCAAGATAATGATTAAAGTTCTATATGTGATCTCTCAACCTACACATTTTACTTAACCTTTAAGTGGATATGAAGTAACCTATTGGACAACCATCAAAACATCCAAGATCTCTCTCTAAATGTCATATTACCTTGATGTTTGAAGTGTTCTCAAGGCTGCCCACTCTCGTGGTACATCCAAACTGATTTCCTATCTCCATTTCTCAATGTAAGCAAGGTATATAAAGTCTACACATCATAAGCATTAAAGCAAACTATATGTTAAACCAAAGTGAGTTCTTACATAGTTATGGAAAGAACAACCCTAAATCTACTTAGAAATCCATTACAATCATCGAAAATATCCTCACAAGTCCATACATCTTCTCCACAAAATAACTAAAAATAAATAAGAAAAGAGAGAATAGAAATCCTATAAGTTGGAGAACAAAGCTGGAACTTAGTATGGAAGCTTTGAGATCATTTGAAATCACTTGATTCTCTTTGAAAATCCTTCCAAAATGTGCCTAACTTCCTCCTTTTGTGTGCTACATTACCCTATTCCTTTTATAGGGTTTAAAATGGAGTTTTTATACCCTTTTAGGTGCTTAAACCGACTTAGATACAAGTGGAGCAAGCTAGAATTGCTAGTTGGAAAGCTACAAAATTCTAGCTTCTACCTGGATCACGATCCTGACTTGTTATCCATCCTTATTTTCTTCTTTTGTTTCTCTTTTGATGCCTACAATAAGTCCATATGCAAGTAAGTTGATAATCAACACAAATAAAGTCCAAATCTTGCCTAAATATTGATATATAACCATGCAAAATGTATATACATCAAAACATATGAAAAGCATGCAAAACCTAAGCTTAAAAACCCTCATTTATAACCTAACATGCAATTTGTCATATACAATCACACACACATGCAAGTTATGTTAAAATAATACAAAACCTTGGCTAAACATCCTAGTATGTAAACTAAACATACACATTTATCACATAAAATGACTTAGACAATCCTATATCACTTATCACACCTAAAATGAGTTTTTGGAAAGCACAAAACCAAAACAAAAGAATAAATACAAAAATAAAATAGTTTTATTTGGTACCGATATTAATAAATAAAACATTTACTGATATTGGTGTCAAAAACTTATTGTAAATTTTAGATATTGTCACGAAGAAGTAATATAATGATGAAAAAGTATCATCATATAAAAATATGTTTATTAATTATTGATATTAGTCTGCTCTTCAAAAAAAATTATTGATATTAGTCTAACTCTGATTCAATTTGAATAATGGAAGGATGTAATTGAATAAAATTTCAACTTAAAATAATAAAAAGAAAGGAATTTAGAATGATTAACAATAAATATTAAATAGCTTTAGAAATTTTGTTTTCACTAAAAATAAACCTACTTGAATCACATTGCTTAATCAATTACTATCTATTCCAGATATTACCAGTTAATTTTTTTTAATATAATTATTAATCTTTCTGAAGCATCAATAACATATGCTAACAAGCAAGTTAATGGCTTTTTTTTGATAACTCTAGATATGTGGAATTCACTAATTATAAGAAATTCATAATATTACATACAATACCATGAATGTTTCCATCTTATGGTAATTATATGATATTTTAATCAACCCCTAATTAAATTATTTCTTCTCAATCTCAAATTGGATAACAAATCATATGATTGTTGATTAAGCAATCACAAGCATTGATCATATAATGAAATATTCAATATATTTTAAAATTAGGTTAATTCAAGTGCAAAGTTTTCATATTAAATTTTCTACTCTAACGCGTGGGTGCTAATCTTCGACACAAGGGCTCAATCGTGGTACAGAAGTAAGGACACTTATAATTATGCTAACTGTTTCTTGGAAAAAGTTGATGGTGCATAAAAGTGTTATGACATGATAGTTTTTTTTTCTATTTTAAGTTTCCTCATTCTTTAATCCTTTATTTTGCTCCAAAAATTGAACAAATGATGATAACCACAAAACACAGAAAATTGTTTATAAAATTTACCAAAAAAATTGGATGGATGAATACTTATTAAATAAAATAGGCACAAAATAAAAGGAACATATATTAATTCGCAGTACTTACTAGTAGATAATATCCAAATCATATAGTCTTTAATACCATCGAGAGTAAAATGTTCAATCATAGATGAAAGATAGGATCACCAGACATGTTCGCGTGTGATCCTTATTCAGGTCAATCTCCATGCTAATATATTCTTCTACTAGATTAGCAGGCCATAATAGGGGAAAATCATTTGGTTCATATGCATATATTCACTATTTACTTCCAGCCCACAATTTCTATAATTGACAGGAGAATGTTTAGGTGTTCTTGGAGGAGTTGGTGGAAGCCTTTTGTTAGATCCCTAAGTTCAGACTATGAGATTGTGCGAGTGTTGGCAAGCCTTAGCCAATGCTTGGCATGCAAGACAGCATGAGGAAGGTGTATTGGGAATAAGGCGAAGTCTTGCGAGCTGGCAACCAAAACCCGAAGAACTTGTGAAGTAGGCGAGAAATGCAGGAAGTATCGATGAAGATCTCGACAGTAGGCAAGATTTGAAAAGCATGGGCACGCGTAGACGCGCATTAGCAGAAATCTTTGATGAGACGTGAGATTCGTATGCAAGCCGCACGAAATTAGCGAACTAAGTCATGCGAGACCTGAGGGTGCGCGAGAATGCGTAAAGACATGTGAGACCCTGCGAGGATGCGCGAAAGCATTCGAGCGCGACAAGGCATATAAGCACTTGACTTCAGCGATGCAAGTCGAAGGTATATAAAATATGCGAGGTTTTATACTAACTCAGATTGTGACTTGTACTTAATCATAGAGCGATAAGACTGCACCATGAGTGAGCTCGATCATGGAAGATGGACTTATCCATGGACGTGCATTGATTAACCTATGTGTGGATAAGCCGTGGTGAGTTGGAAAAAACATTATCAGTGACGTGGCAACTGTGGATGATGTGGCACATAATGATGTGGCGGATAAGATCACAGTGGATGAACATCAACTTTAACAGATAAAGATCATGTGGAAGGATCATCTGAAGATAGAGGAGATCTTTGTGGATAAAGATAATCATTCCTAAATAGGGTAATCTTTTATCTTTGTAATGTGATGTAACTTAATCCTATTATATAAAGTCCTAATTGGATGAGGATGTCATCTAGTAGTTAGTTGGATGTAATCTGATAAGGATAAGATAGGATACGAATGTGATCTTAGCTAGTAGAGTTATATTAGGATTCTAACTTAGTCATCTAAAGATGCATATAAATAGCTCATTAGAGTTCAGGGCTATTCATTCAATCATTGAGTCATTCACTTATTGAGAGAAGTCACTTAGAGGAGAGAGCTTTAAGAGTTGAGAGCTTTTGGAGGAGTTCTCATTATAAGGGCTTCGAGTAGGGAGTTCCTTATAAGTGCTTCGAGAAAAAAGGTACTTGTATCTTTTGTTAACATTTTGTTAAGGGTTAATGAAAGATTAGCTTCAGCTATATATCTCTTATTACTTTCTTTCCTCTATTATACACTTTTGTTTTTTTGTGCGTGAGAAAAACTTTTTAAACACTTGTTTTCGCGTGAGGTGTTCGAGGGCTAACGAATTTGTTTGGCGAAATTCATGTGAGAAGGCTGAATCTTGCTCAAGCTGACCTAAATAGGATTGTCGTATGAAGGTGGGCATGACTTATCGTAAGAGTTCAAGCCCAAAGTAGACCTTTGTGATAGCTAGTATTAGAGACAATCTAAACCGATGGCTAATGGAAGTAATCTGACGAAAAGGGTTACCAGAATAGAGGCGATTCTTGAGTCTCTAGCCCCGACGGATAAGGGAGTGGTTCCTTTATTGGAACGTATTGCAGCCATGGAGAGGGAGCTTCAAGCAACTATGAGAGCGCTCAAGGAACAGATGAAGGCTCGTGAGGTCATGAGCTATGATCTGCGTGTTGGATCAGAAAAAGAAAGCATGCCTTATTTAGAGAAACTGTAGATTTCAAAACTTTTAAGAAATCAATTTGCAACGAAAGCAACATATCCAAAACTTCATGCCAATCCATACATGATATGGTATAAGGATAATAAAAACATGAATAATATGAAGAGAATTACCGACTCCTTTGCTACAGCTTTAAATCCTCGTTGTGCTATCCTCTCCTTCTTCTTGTATCCAAATCCTTTGCTTTTGAATCTTTTCCTTTAGCAATCTATCTTCCTCCTTGTTGTATGATATGAAACTCATCATTCCCTTGAAGTAAACTCCTTTACTAATATGGAGATAAATCACAACACTACAGTCTAAACCATAATCAAGCGACCAACTTGATTATTCCACTGTGAATCAATTAATTTAGATTCTAAAAATATACATGTTTCCCATACATCTCTATGTATATGTATATTGCTTACAAAAGAATCTTGGTACCTTTTGACTAGATATATAATGCTCACACAAATAAAACCAAACTTTTTTTTTCTATTAAATATAAATATTTTTATTACAAAACTGTAACTGAAGAAGATAAAGTTACATGTAAATACACTTGCATTCCAGGGCATTATATTTACATAACTCCAACAAGAAGAAGAGCAAAACACAGAAGAAGCACAATACACAGAAGATATGCAAAACACAGAGGAAGCACAAAACACAGAAGAAGCGCAAAACACAGAAGAAGTGAAGAAACACAGAAGAAGTGCCGAAACACAGAAGATGCATAAAACACAGGAGAAGTGGAGAAACACAGAAGATAAGCAAAACACAGAAAAAGTGGAGGAACACAAAAGAAGTGCAAAACACAGAAGATGCACAAAACACAAAAGAAGCGCAAAACACAGAAAATGCACAAAACACAGAAGAAGTGGAGAAACAAAGAAGAAGCACAAAACAGAGAAGATGCACAAAACACTGAAGATGTGCAAAACACAGAAGAAGTGGACAAACACAGAAGAAGTGCAAACAACATAGAAGAAGTAGACAACACAGAAAAACCCAAAACACAGAAGAAGTAGAAAATGCAAAAAAAGTGGAAAACACAGAAATAGCACAAAACGCAAAAGAACTTGGGAAAAACGGAACAAGCGCAAAATGCAGAAGAAGTGGATAAACACAGAAGAAGTGCAAAACACAGAAGAAGCCCAAAACACAGTAGAATTAGAAAACATAGAAGAAGTGGAAAACACAGAAGAAGTGCAAAACACAGAAGAATCCCAAAACACAGTAGAAGTAGAAAACATAGAAGAAGTGGAAAACACAGAAGAAGTGGAAAACAAAGACGAAACGTAAAACACAATAGAAGCGAAGAAACACAGAAGAAGCGCAAAACACTGAAGATGTGGGGAAACACAAAAGAAGCGGAAACACAGAAGATGGGGGGAAACACAGAAGAAGAGCAAAACATAGAAGAACCGCAAAACAGAGAAGAAGCACAAAACACAGAAGATGCGCAAAATACAGAAGAATCTGAGAAACACTGAATAACCGCAAAACACAAAAGAAACGCAAAACACAGAAAAAGTGCAAAACACAAAAGAAGTGGAGAAACACAGAAGAATCACAAAACACAAAGGAAGTACAAAACACAAATAAAGCGCAAAACATAGAAGAACAAGTGAAATACAGAAGAAGCGCAGAACACAGATGAAGCGTAAAATACTGCAGAAGCACAAAACACAGAAGAAGTGGACAAACACAGAAGAAGTGCGAAACATAGAAGAACCGCAAAAGACAAAAGAAGCACAAAATACAGAAGATGTGCAAAACATAGAAGAATTGGAGAAACACTCAATAACCGCAAAACATAGAAGAAGCTCAAAACACAAAAGAAGTGGGGAAACACAGGAGAAACACAAAACATAAAAGAAGCACAAAACACAGATGAAGTGCAAAACATAGAAGAACATGAGAAATACAGAAGAAGCGCAGAACACAGATGAAGCGCAAAACACGGAAGAAGTGGAGAAACATCGAAGATGCGCTAAACACAGAAGATGCGCAAAACAAAGAAGAAGTGGAAAAATACAGAAGAAGCTAAAAACACAGAAGATGCGAAAAACACAGAACAAGCGCATAACACAGAAGAAGTGCAAAACACAGAAGAAGTACAAAACACAGAACAAGCGCAAAACACAGAAGAAGCTCAAAACACAAAAGAAGCGCTAAATACTGAAAAAGTGGAAATCACAAAAGAAGTGGACAAACACCAAAGAAGAGCAAAACACAACGGAAATGCAAAACACAGAAAAAGCGGAAAACACAGAAGAAGTGGGGAAACACAGACGAAGCGCAATACACAGAAGACGTGCAAAACACAGAAGAAGTGCAAAACATAGAAGAAACACAAAACACAAAAGAAGTGGAGAAAAACTGAAGAAGCACAAAACATAGATGAAGCGCAAAACATAGAAGAAGAGGAGAAACACAGAAGAAGCGCAAAACACAGAAGAATTGGAGAAACATGGAAGAAGCGCAAAACATAAAACAAGTACAAAACACAAAATAAGCATAAAACACAGAAGATGCGCAAAACACAGAAGAAGTGGAGAAACACAAAAGAAGCACAAAATACAGAAAAAGCGCAAAGCACAGTAGATGCCCAAAACACAAAAGAGGCGCTAAACACAGAAGAATTGCAGAAACACAGAAGAAGCGCAAAACACAGAAGAAGCACAAAACATAGAAAAAGCGCAAAACACTGAAGAAGCACAAAACACAGAAGAAGTGGAGAAACTAAGAAGAAGCGAAAAAACACAGAAGAAGTGGAGAAACACAGAAGAATCGCAAAACACAGAAGAAGTGGAAAACACAGAGAAGTGGTGAAACACATAAGAAGCGGAAGAAGTGGAAAGCAAAGAAGAAGTGAAAATCACAGAAAAACGCAAAACATAGAAGAAGTTGGGAAACATAGAAGAAGCGTAAAACATGAAAGAAGTAGAGAAACACAAAAGAAGCGCAAAACACAGAAGAAGTGGGGAAACACAGAAGAAACGCAAAACACAGAAGAAGCACAAAACACAGAAGATGTGCAAAACACAGAAGAAGCGCAAAATACAAAAAAAGCACAAAACACAGATGAAGCGCAAAACATAGAAGAAGAGGAGAAACATTGAAAAATCGCAAAACACAAAAGAAGTGCAAAACACAGAAGATGCGCAAAACATAGAAAAAGTAGAGAAACACAAAAGAAGTGCAAAACACAGAAGAAGCGCAAAATAGAGAAGAAGTGATGCACTCATATTTTCTTATCTTTTTATACTTTTATACTTAGTTTTTATTCTCATTTGATGTCTAAATCAAGTGGTTTACATTGATTTTATCATTTCAGGTATTTTAGGTGTCAAGTGAAGAAAATCATGCTAAGGAGAAAGATTTAGGACTTTTAGATGTCATTTTCAGAGTGAGGAGGTCAAAATACCCTAAGGTGACCAAAGTTGCAGAAATCCTAATCCTATAAGGAATCCTACTTCAACTAG
>JANITX010000010.1:10517114-10528461 GCA_027564395.1 Erythroxylum ulei | reverse complement strand
GAATTCCCCTTTAGAATGACTTCTGCCGCGACGAACTCCCTTTTGGTGCCACGCTGAGATTTGTTTTAATTGCAATACTTTCCGCTTTTATCTCACACGACTATCCCGACTGGTCATCTCAGGATTAGCCTTGGGGTCGGGACTTGGGCTTAACATTCTTTGGTATCAGGAATTGATAGTTAGGCTTCGAAAACGGGGTCCAACAGTTCACATTGGTGATGTTGGACGTATAGAACATGTCGGAGGGAGACAAGTTGCTCAACTTCATTAGCGGTTTGTAAGATTGGGCACAAATGGAGCTTCGAAGGCAGAACGCGAAGGGCCTCCCTAGTGCATTAGTGGCGGCAAATGCCTTGGTGGCTCTCCAATTGCCACCACTAATTTTACCCAACGAAGAGGGCAAGAAAAATGGTAGAACTCGGGATGGCAAAGAGAAAGTCAAAAAGAAGGTGGGAGAATATTCTCAACATAAGAAGAAGCAATCGAAGGGGAAGATTGCAGGCTTCATTTATGAAGGGTCGCATTATGTTCAAGAATGGTCGAAAATGAAGAATGGTGAGGAGCAGATGAACTCCATAGTCGCGACGGACAATAGAGGGAGCGATGAAGATGACTCGGGGGAAAGAGCTATCAACGACATTGCATATTTGAATGTTATGAGCCTCGTGGGGAGAACCCATGCAAAAACAAATTCGACAAAAAGAGGAGGCGGCATGTGGGAAAGGTGCCAATGAAAGAGAAGGCTTGCTCTAGTCTTCGACAATTAGCGAAGGAGTCTTCGAGGGAACCGCTCGTGAAGGAGTGCTCACAGATTATTTCTACGAGGACGTCAAATTCTTCTAGTGGGGGTGGTTTGTTAGACCCTTAAGTCTAAACTACGGGATCGTGTGAGTGTTGGCGAGCCTTTGGCCAATGCTTAGCACGCAAGTCGGCACGAGGAAGGCATGCTGATGAGGGAATAAGGCAAAATCTTACAAGTTGGCCAGCAAAATCTGAGGAACTTGTGAAGTAGGCGAGGAATGCGAGAAGTATCGGCGAAGATTTCGAGAGTAGGCGAGATTCGATACACATGGGCACGTGTAGGCATGCATTGGCGGAAATCTTCAACGAAACTTGAAATTCAGATGCGAGGCCACATGGAAATGGCAAACTAAGTCATGCGAGATCCAAACGTGCGCGAGAATACGCAAAGGCATACGAGACCCCACGAGGATACACGAAGGCATGCAAACGTGACAAGGCGCATAAGCACTTGACTTCGGTGAGGCAAGTTGGAGGTATGTAAAATATGCGAGGTTTTATACTAACTCGGATTGTGACTTGTACTTAGTCATGGAGCGATGAGATTGTACTGTGTGTGATATCGATCACATTGATGGACCTATGTGCAGATAAGTCATGGTGACTTAGAAAACACATTAACAGTGATGTGACAATTGTGGATGATGTGGCAGATAAGATCACAATGGATGAACATCAACTTTAAGAGATAAAGATCATGTGGAAGGATCATCTAAAGATCGAGGAGATTTTTGTGGGTAAGGATAATCATTCCTAGATAGGGTAATCTTTTATCTTGTTAATGTGATGTAACTTAATCCTATTAGATAGAGTCCTAATTAGATGAGGACGTCATCTAGTAGTTAGTTTAATGTAATCTGATAAGGATAAGATAAGATAAGATTGTGATCTTAGTTAGTAGAGTTTTATTAGGATTCTAACTTAATCATCTAGAGATGCCTATAAATAGCTCATTAGAATTAAGAGCTATTCATTCAATCACTGAGTCATTCACTCATTAAGAGGAATCACTCAAAGGAGAGAGCTTTGAGAGTTGAGAGCTTTCGGGGGAGTTCTCATTGTAAGGGTTTCGAATAGGAAATTCCTTGTAAGGGCTTCGAGTAGAGAGTTCCTTATAAGTGCTTCGAGAAAGAGGTACTTGTATCTTTTGTTAACATTTTGTTGAGGATTAATGAAAGATTAGCTTCGGCTATATATCTCTTGTTGCTTTCTTTACTCTATTGTACACTTATATTATTTTTGTATGTGAAAGAAACACTTTAAACAATTGTGTGCGCATGAGGTGTTCGAGGGCTAACGGATTTGTTCAGCGACATTCACGTGAAAAGGCTAAATCTTGCTTAAACGAACTTAAGCAGGATTGTCATACGAAGGTGAGTGCGACTTGTAGTAAAAATTTAAGTCCAAAGTAGACCTTTGTGACACCTTTCATGATAGTCTCAATATGCTCGCTCTTGCTTTCAGACTAGCAGTGCACTCAAGATTAATAGCCTGCTCTAATTTTCATAGAAATATGTAGGAAATAACAGCACTGGTATCTCCATTTAATACCATACACCAAGGAGAGGAAAAGTGGATGTCTGTGGCTTTGTTTGATCATAATCATCCATTTTACACGTTTATGTATTTTTTTAGTGCTACTTCTTACCATACCATGAAAAGCAGCTGTTAATATGTTGACAGACTAGGATTCCTCCACAAGTTTAACTTGTCATACAAAAATTCCTCTACTTCATCTTGAATTTCAGTCAATAAAAATGGTGCCTGATCTATCTTTGGTTAATTTCATTTCATCATCCAAGCCGTCCAAAACCTGCACTATATCCAGATATCGACGCTGGTATTTATATTCCATTAGAAAAACTTCAGGCTTCCCATCCACTTCCACCGCACTATAACCAGGTACTTTCCTTAGTCCAGTAACCTTCATTTTCTTTCTTACAATGGCAACTTCCTCCCACTTCTTGGCCAAGGAAAAGAAGTTTGAAACCAAAGCATATATTCCCAGATCATCTGAATTTATGTCGAGAATCTTTTTTGCTGCCATCATTCCAAATGATAATTTCCTGCATTTATGGCAACCTGACAGGAGAGCTACCCAAATAGCAAGCCCTGGTTTGCTGTTCATTGATTGTATTAGCTGAAATGCTTTTTCCACCTCTCCGGCTCGAGAGAAAAGGTCAACCATGCAAACATAATGCTTCTCACTTGGTTGGATTTTAGATTCCTTTATCATTACATTAAAGCAGTATCTACCTTCTTCCACCATTCCTGAGTGACTTAAAGCTGAGAGAAGAGAATTAAAAGTTGCATGATCAGGTTTTAAGTTTCTTTCCCTCATCTTGAGAAAGAGCGACAGAGCTTCCACTCCATGCCCATGAATACCATAACTTGCAATCATCGCATTCCACAGTATCAAGTCTTTGGAATCTATTTGATCAAATAAGAAACGAGCAAAATCAAGGGCACCACATTTTGCATACATATCAACCAAAGCAGTATACGAAACTTTGTCGAAATCAAGCCTTCTAACAATATATGCGTGTACAGACATCCCCAATTTTAAATGGCCAATCTGCGAACATGCAGAAAGTGCATTCACCAGAGACGCAGAATCTGGTTTGAATCCCAGTTTCTGCATTTCAACCAACAATTCAAATGCATTTATAGCAAAACCATTCTGAGCAAAGCCCGAAATCAATGCACCCCAAGAAACAACATTCTTACGGGGCATCCCCTCAAAGACACGAGATGCATGCTCCAAATATCCATTCTTAGCATACATATCAACAAGGCTAGTTTGACAAACAACATCATACGCATGCATCTCTCTCTTAATAATATACCCATGAATTGAAAGACCTAGCTTTAAGTCCCCAAGATTGCCAGAAGCCTGAATCAACCCCACCATCACCGCCCCATCTGCTTCTATCCCTTCCTCCTGCATCCTCCTATACTCATCAACCGCATCTGAAGCCTGCCCACTCTGCACATATCCACTGATCATAGTACCCCAACAAACCACATCCTTTTTCACCATCTTATCAAACACCACCTTAGCTTTATTAATTTCCCCACATTTGACATACAAATTCAGAACAGAAGATCCAACAAACACGTCATCCTCGTACCCAAAGGCCTCTGCTTGACTCCATATATGCTCTCCCTCTCTCAAGTTCATCAAGCTAGCGCATGCCTTCAGCGCCACCGTGAAAGTGGAGCTATCAGGCGTTACTCCTTCAGCTATCATATTACGGTAAAGTTTTAAAACCTCATTTGGATTACTCTTGCGAGAATAAGCAAGAACCATTGAATTACACATGTCCACGCGTCTATGAGGCAATCTGTCGAACACGTCATGGGCAGAGACAATGTCACCATTACGCACATACGAAGAAATTAGAGAGGCTACAGAATTTGGATGGGTGTAAAGAGCAGTAGTGATAAGGAGAGCATGGATTTGGGGTAGGGATGCTTTGTCCTTGCAAAGTTGCAGGAGTCGTTTGAGACGATGTGGCCATTGAAGCAACTGCATATAAATAATGTGCTCTATTTGCCACTGGAGTCTGGAGAGTTGCAGCGCTGAAAAAAGTGCACCGAAGAAAAATAAATATCGTCGCTGTCAATGGGAATCGAAACTACAACCACATGGTAAAAGCCGTACGCTCTACCAGCTGAGCTAAGACAGCCCTGCTATTGGCGACTCTCTTTTTCCTTTGGAACTGTGACCAAAACCAGAAAGAAACTATCTACCAAATAGACGAGAGTGTGAGTTGGCGAAGCAACAACAATGGCGGAAATCTCATCAGATCCTTCAAATCCAAGGCAAAACGTTTCTGATGTTCTCAACACACCACATACTGATTCTGATTTCGACCCCAAAACCATGCGTATCACAAAGCCGGGTTCAAAGCGCCTCAAACTCACTCTCTGTGTCCTTTTTTCTTTCCTTCTAAGTTTCCCGATGTTGTGGAAATCAGTAGAAATCTACCGCTCTCCACTTCCCTTCCGCGAGATCCAAACCCTCTCCGACCACATCCAATCCAACCCAGTACTATTCCCTTTCCATTTCCAGGCAATCTTCATTCTTTCCAATCCCAATAATCACTTCAATCCTGATCTTCTTCGGTCCAAAATTTTCTCCCAAATCACCGAAACCTCCCCAACCCCTAAATGCGGCTCATGCGCCGCTAATTTCACTCTCGCTGTCACCGTCGAGGCTGGACGCGGTGCCTGTCGTCTGCACTCATTTGGGGAACCTCTGCCTTGCTTGTACAAGTGTGGCGGTGGCATAGGTCAAATCAACTTTGATTCTGATGATGATGAAGCTGTGGATGAAGCTTTGGAATCTGTGTTGGGAAATGCGTGTTCCAGTTTTGGCGGTAAAGTGTATAGCGTGGTGGTGGTTGTGAATGAGGAGAAGGGAGTGAAGGCGGTCGTGGGAAAGCATCGCCACGCGTGGATAGTGGGAAGGGATGCTTTGGAGACGGCGGAGGAAGTGGCAGCGGAGGTATTGGTTAAGTTGTTTGCCAACGGTGGCAGAGAGGAAGGTTTGATCCCTTCGGAGTTTGTGCCTGTGGGTGCTGATGGCAAGATTGTTCTCTCTTTCAGTTTGCTTAATTCCAATCCCGGTGATTGGATTTATGATTGGTAATGAGCTTGTTGTGTTTGTAATGGTTTTAGATTGATAATGAAGTAGAGAAGCCATGTGTTTGCGTACAGGGCTTTTAACTGAAGTTGGAATATACATGATGATTGTCTACATTGATAATGTGTTTGATTCTGGTATAACTACGATTGAATTGATTACAAGAATCTTCATTACCTTACTTTGCAGGGATTTTGAGTTGGTAGACGAAAATCTGTTGGCCCCCGTGCTTGAAGCATTAGCACCTATAGCTAATATTAGTGTTGAAAGCCAGGTAAAGACGTCATTCTGGGTCTTATGAAATTTGTTATCGTTGAATTTTTTATGACTTGTTTTCCATTAATGCTTGCGTTTTGATTAGGTTTTGTACCACACCCCGAAGGCTTCATTTTCTTCCTGGGATGAAAATTTACACAGCCATATCTTTCATTCTGGATATCTTCCTTTCTTTGTATGTTCCTTTCAATTTTTTACTACATTTTGATGACTAAAGAAGCAGAAAATATGGATGTTCCATCTTTTCTAATCCTGAAGGCTTTGGTGTGAACAGGTGAACTCAAATGAGTGGCATTTAGACACCTCTGTTGCGGCAGGTGGTCGGTCAAAGATATTGCAATTTGTGGTGTATATCCTTTTTCACTTGTTCTCATCTCATATACTTTTTATTTAACTTATTAGTGGTATATGCGATGATGGGGTTTAGTTATTAACTGTAAAGTAGTTTGTGAAATGGCAAGATCATCTCAAAACATATTCTGTTTTGGTTAATTGCATGAAATCTGTGGCAGAAACCTTGGTTTGGATCTCATAGACTGACCTTTTTCTTTAAGTTTGTTATGTTCCTTGCTGGGACCTTTTAATTTGTATCAATTATGTGCTATATTGTTGCTAATAAATACAGAAACCTCTTATCTAAAACTCACTGCACAAATTTTAATTTTTCTTTTCAGATATGTACCTTCTAGAAATGAATGTCCTCTGCTTCTGCGGCTCCCAGATGGAGATTTGTCAACCACAAATGGCTTTATATCTCCAGTTATTCACATCTTCATGTGCTTCAAACTTAGCTATTTACTCATTTTCTAATGTTGTTACTGTTTTGAATTATTTATTGCAGATGTGGGGAGGGGTCATGGTATGGAACCCTAAAAGCTGTTTAAAAGATTCAGAATATAACCTTCCTGGCAGGCATATGCTATCACCTAAGGTGATTTTTTCTCTAATAAAGCCAGAGTTGCTTTTTAACTCACTGTGGAAGTGTAATGCATGTGGTCACTTTTCTTTCTATTGGCTGCAATGTATGACAGTATGCTGGTTTAAACAAATGTCCTTAGGTTGACTGAAAGATAATTGAAATTCTAGTTGGAACAATGATATTTTGAAAGTTGAGTGAAAAGGGAATAAGTTATGATATTCCTATTATGTTTTATTTCCTAAACACTCCCATGTATTAGCCAATTTCATAGGGCATTAGGATGAATAAGAAGGCAGTCATAATTTTGCTAACAATCAGTTGACAGAAAGTTTGTCAGAGATGATTTCTCTAAGTAGCAACTGTAGGGCCTAGGAAGGGGAAGAACTTCGCAAGGGAAAAGAGGATTTCCTTGTGAGTCGTCCTGTGACTGGATCCTACACAAAAACAGATATCATTTTCTGTTAGCTGGTGATTCATTCTCATTTATTGTGCTCTTTTCATAATTAGTTTCTTTGTTTATGAATGTTATCATTTATGGTTCACATAAAGAAATGAATGAGCAAATAATTACTTTATGGTTGTGTGATATAACTCAAAATCAGTGTGTTACTACTGCAGATTGCTTCTGTTAGTGTTTCCCAAATTTGAAACGTGAACATTTTGAAACAGGATCTTCAACAAATCTTCGAAGTTTTTATGGGGCAATTCAGGCAACTTTTTGGTCTTAAATCTAATAGCCTGTATGTGGGTGCATCAAGCACGTACAACCTTTTGGCCAGTGAAAGTGGCTTCACAGAATGGTAAGAAAAATGATCTACTGAGCAGCTAGTCTAGTTCAGACTTGTATAACTCATGGTATCCAAGTTGATTCACATTATAAGTTTGCTTGTCAAAACCTTAATTACTTGAAAGTGAATAATGCAAACCATTTCCAACTGCCTAACAGGCTTTTTTCTGTTTATTTACTTTCTTCATTATTGACACTTATAAACTATTGGTGAGAACATTTTGTCTTTAAGGTAATTTCTGAGACATGTGTGATAGTGAAATAATAACTGCTGAAGGTTTCGAAACTTGAAAAAAATATTGCTTCAACATCTTCTTCACCCTGATTTCCATAGGGAATTGGATTTCTTATCTCGACAGCATACATGCTTCAGCCTTCATTCAAGTGCCACAACCCTTGGTTCTCTTTCAAGATTGGTATGTTCAGGCACTCATATCACCTTCATCCAACTTGATTCTTTGCTTATTATGATGAAAACTATGCGTGCAGGTTCAATCATTACCAAGGATGATTATTATGGATGAGATTGGAAAGCAGGTCAGTTGCCTAGATAAGTAGCATATTCGTTGGTGAAATTTATGAGCACTTAGGCGATAGTCATTGGTTGCTTTGTACCTGATCTGTATTTTGCAGTATATGACATTTTCTATACTGCAAAGTCAAATTGTTCTGTATCCGGTCAATAAAACATTTCAGTGGGATAAGGAGAGATCTGTTTGATCCTGGATATTCTGATGATCGCACAATCCAAAACTTGTATTGGGATATATCTACAACTATATACTATTCAGGTTTTGTAGGTAGCTGTGTAAGCACACACAAATTTTAAAGCATGTAGAGACAGATATATTAGTTTTGAGTGCATTCGGGGGTCAAGGCTACTCACCAGTTATGGGGGTAACTTTATTTGAAAATTAGAGTTTGGGTACCATTACTTTCTTTGTTAAGGATAAACAGCATTGGTGCGATAAACAAGTTGGATTCCATGCTTAACACACCAAAAAGGGATAAACTAGCAAAGCAAGTAAACGATAGAAGAGAAGCCTGTAAGTTGGGGTAGTATTTTCATAAATTTCTGTTGACTTGTATGCACGCTTGGTACTGAGTTTATGGATCCCAAAATGAGTAAACAAGGAATATAATCTTACTGAATAATGTATACCGTGGCTGTCAGTAGATATAATATTTAAATAAGGATTTTAGTTTCCTTCTCTCCATGTTTCCCACTGTCGACCTTCCAGTTTGTTCTTGCTTGAAGGATCTGTTCTATTCGTGTCCTTGTCAAGTCTTTGCCCTTTGGTATTATTAGGTTTTCAAAATGTTCCTTCCTATTCCATTTCAATATGGTGCGAGATACGTGGTCTTTTCCATTATCAATGAGTACTGCTCAAAATGTTCCTTCCTATTCCATTTCAATATGGTGCGAGATATGTGTTCTTTTCCATTATCAATGAGTACCGCTTTTTATTTCATGACCTGTGATTCATAGAATGTCTAGGCTTTTCTATGTAGTCAATATTTTGTCTGGTCTTTTTGGTTGAACTAGATGCAACTGCTTGAGCTGTCAGCACTTCCCATCTCAGTTTCAATTCTACTGCTTTTAGATACAAGAGTCAAACAACTGATGTACAGATTTTCTGATCTCTTTGATCAGGTAAAGCTTTCCCTTGAGGCAGAGAAATCAGCTCATACCAATGCGTCAATTGGGGCTTATGGTGCCTCAGCTGGTAAGAATACTGTAGATTACTTGTTTGTATAGATCTTCTTGCAAGTTCCTAAAAGTTTCCGTTTACATTTTGTATCATCGGAGATGGGCTAAGTAATACTTTATTCTCTTCTTGTCAGTGTGTTCAAGGCAAGCAAGATCTCTGGCAGAGGATGCCTTTTACCACCCATCTATAATGTCTGTCAGCTACTTTTCGTTTGAGCACTGCTTTGCAGTCTACTCGGTATGTTCCTAGAGATTTCGTCTTTTGTTCATGATTCCGTTTGATTTCGAAGCCCTCTTGATTATCAATCTGTAGTATGATGTGGGTAGACAAAATGTAATGGCATGATCTTAGCTCTAACATAAGCTATTTTGCAATCATCACGAGCATGAGCCAACAGCAGTCTTTAAAGTCCATTAGGGTGGTTGATTAGCGAGTTGCATCGAGTTTAACGAACAAGGGCAGAAGAGTAATGGTGTTTTTAAACTTATGTTATGCAGCCGTTCTTCCTGCCAGTTGGGATGCACGTCCTTCTTGCAGCATTGAGAGAGTGGAGAAGATCTAAGAAGGAAAATGCCAAGTATGCGTTATGGAGCTCTCAAGTTAAGGCTTCTTTATGAAGCTCATCTTCCACACACAGCACTTAAATGGAGCTTCGTGGTATTCACTGTTCATTGTGATTGCTTAGGTTTTGGGATTTTTGGATTTACACTAACAATAAAACTTTGCTAATTAGTCCTTTTGTGACAAATTATCGTCGTATGATTAATCTCAATTACTGTATTAAATCACAATTTATATTTTGTATTTATTATTAAGTATTGCATTAAATAAAATTCACTAATTGAATGAAATTAACTTATTATAATTTTGATTACATCAAACATCTTTGATTTAAATGCTATAGAACTGAAGGTCGTTTCTTTCTTATAATTAAATAAAATTTGATGTTTATTTATTTCAATTATAACTCATTCGTTATTATCATCACATCTAATTCAAAGTCTCGTAATAAAGTGGGGTCTGGAAAGGTTTCAGCTTTATTCTTATATAGCAGAGAGCTTATTTTCAATAGATTCACATGTAAATGTGACAAGAAAAGGGTATTACAGGTTAAAGAGTAAATAAATAAAAATAATATGCTAAGTCATTATATAAATAAAATTACAATAAATATATAAATAAATAAATAATTACAATAAATTGGATCAAAACTTGTTTTCTTGGAAGAGTAAGTAAATCATTATGACAACTAATTCCAATTTCCAATGATTTAACTCATATTTCTACTTTATCACTGCACCTCAATCAGGGTGTTGGATTTCGTACCGTTCCAGCCGAAACGTACTGTACTGGCCGAAAAACGGTACAAAACTAGTAATTGACAATATCGGCTTCAAATATCGATCGATACCGGCGTTTACCAATTGGTACCGACCGGAACCAAACATTTCGGCCGATATCGGAAATTTCAAAAATTGCAAGGACTAACTTGCAATTTTCAAAACTTAACCCTAATTCCCCCCTCCCTCCCTTCGCAATTCTTCTACAACTTCTCTGCTTCTCTCTCTTCTCTGGCGATCTCTCTCTCCCCGTGAAGTCGTCGTCTCCTCCTCAACCACCTTGCTGTCTCCTCCTCACCATCGACATCTCCTCCTTCCTTCGACCGCTAGTTCGTCCTTCCTCAGCCATCACTCCTTGCAGCTCGCAATCTATCTCTCTTCCTTCGACCTCAGCCATCACTCCTTCGGTCCTTACTCTGCAGCACACCGTCACCGACCGTCCCATTCACACCGCACCATCCGTCACACCTCAGACGCACCACCAAGACGCGACCCAACATCAACCCAAAGCCCTAATTGTTTGGGTGTATTTTTTTTTCATTTTCCATGGCATTTTGAATCTTTGATTGTGTTGGTCATTGGATGATGGTGGATTTGGGAAAAAAAATTGTGTTGTGTTTGTGAACATACAGTGTTGGATTGGATGGTGGATTTGGGTAAAAAAATTTGCGTGGATGTTGGATTTCGGCTGGGAATGGATATTGAAGTTGAATCATGAATGGGTTTTGCGAATGTTGAACTGAAATTGGATTTGGATTTTAAAAGTAGATTGGAAATTTGGAATGCTGAATGTATTAATTTTTTGGCTTGTGATTTACGGTGATATTGAATAAGAATTATTGATGAATGAGATTGAATTTGAGC
>JANITX010000010.1:10337234-10351328 GCA_027564395.1 Erythroxylum ulei | reverse complement strand
ACCCTCAAGCCAATGAATTGTGCATTGCATTTTTATGTGATTATTCATGCTTTGACTTGAATCTTAGCCAATGTGTCCTAATTGAAGATGCTATGAACTATGACATGTGTATTGAGTTCTAAATGTGGAAATTCAATTTTGATGAGAATGCCTATGTGATATATGTGTGTGCTTGAATATGGTTGTGTTGTGGCTCAATGCCAATGGTTATAAGTATTTTAGCCACTGAGTTGTGAAGCTCAACCCATGTTTTCCCTCCCCTCAGGTGCAGATTCAGAAGGCCGATAAATCCTTACATGGCAATTGGACGATTCCGAAAGAGTAGTTTTGTACTAGGGTAGTAGCTAAGTTTTTGGAATAGCTTTAATAGCATATTGATCATGGTGCATCAAATGTATTTTGGGAGTTTGTGTAAGGTTTCGATGAAATGTTGATATGTAATTTAAAGCTATGTATTGAATTTCATTTGGATTTAGAAATGAAATGAAATCTTGGAAAATTTCCTTTTATGCGAATATGTGATTTTCAAAGTGGATGTATATTAAATTTGTTGGATTATGATCTCCGTATAATGGATGATTTGAGATTTGAAAGTTTAGTGTAATTAGGTTGGTTTTTGAATGGTATTGAAGTTGTGTTGAGGTTGAAGGATTGTTTTAGAGAAGCCTAGAAGTGTATTTGATGTTTGAGTGGAAGTTGGAAAGGCTTGGAAGAAATCTGGACTTGCTATCCAGGGTGTGTCCGTTAAACGGACATGTGTGTCCGTTTAACGGACACTCTTGGATGGATTTGGTGTGCGTCTCCAGCTTGTGTCCGTTAAACGAACCTGCATGTCCGTTTAACGGACCTTCTCGGATGTTTTAACCCTTTGCCCAGCTCGTGTCCGTTAAACGGACAGGCATGTCCGTTTAACGGACAGTCTCGGGAGAGAATTGGGCAGCTTGACCATTTGATATCCGTTTAACGGACATCCTCGGGACAGCTTTAGTATTTTCGTTTTGGCCCATTTTCAGAGCCATTTCTGGTTACCTTGGTCGGTTTGGGGTTCGTTGGGATAACCCTATAGGATCCCGCTAGCGTTTTCCGTTTTAGGTTCGGATTGTTGGGTTTTGGGAACGTGGTCCAACATTCATGGTTGGGTTTTGGGAACTGGGTCCAATATTTAATATTTTAGTATCCATATTTTATGCTAGACTATAACCTTGATTTATGAATATGAATTGCTTAATTAGATAATTAAAGATAATTTAAAATTTTTAGTTTATTTAATTGGAAATACAATTCAAGATTATAATACATGTCCATTACTAACACATATTTAAGAATTTAATGGGTCACCAAAAAAGAGCAGTTGAAGAGACAAAATATAATTTATCAAGTTTCACATGATCATAAAGTTTGCGAAACTTTAAGGTCAAATATAAAATATTTATTAGATAAATATAGATATTATATTTTAGAACTTATTGGACTTAATTGATTTTTAATTATATTTTCATTTAAGTTTTAAACATTATTATAAATAAGCGCATTTTTATAGGAGGCAATACTTTTGACTTGTCCCTCTCTGTGCAAAGTTCTCTTTAACTTATTCATGTAAACACTATTAAATATTAGATATTTGTGTGATTATAATAATTTTTACATAATCTGTGGATTCAAAAGGAGCTAAAAAAGAAGGAAATGAAATTTCGTAATAAAGTACAATTTATGATTAATGGTTATTATATTTTTAAGTTAACCATGTTATATAATTTCAGTAATTTTGACTTTAAAAAATTATGTCAATTTTTATTTTTCTGGCTTTGTACTTGATGAGATTATGTCTTGATTTTTCAGCATATCCTTCAGCCAAAATCATTAAACACAATGTAATTAGTCAACTAATGTGTGAATATGATTTTGTAATTTGTTCATATAAATAATATTAGAGGTTAGATACTTGTGTAACTATGTTGATCTTCATATAATTTGAAGATTTGATAGCAATTATAGAAAAAATAAACTTTATAATAAAGTATTCATTTTGTAATGAATACTTTATACTTGATGAGATTGTATCTTGATTTTTCGGTCTTTGACCAAGGTCTCTACCGGTAGATCCAGTAACTAATCCCCTTGTTAATGGGAAGGCACCTCACAGAGCGAGACAGCTAGTCTAAGAATTTAAAACTACTCCATACCCAAAGCCAAGGATGGAACTCTGTGTCAATCCTTCGCCTAACATCAATAATTATACTATACATAGTCAATCCTGTGGATATGCTCTTCTTGAAAGCTAGATGCTTAAGAAACTCTCGTTTCCTTTGTCGGCTCACTTATTTTCCTTACGTTGTCAGGAAGATATACATGGTTGGATTTCTTCCAAGATTCTTTAATTTTATTGTTGAGCATTTAATCGGATCGACTAACTTATAACTCAATACACAACGTTAATTAATGCCTATACACGAGCAATATCTCCTCTGAAAGAATGGAGTAGAATGACGTTACGATATGACGACGGCTATGGATCATACAAGGGTATAGGCACATGTGAAAACGTCGACAAAAGCATGAAATTCTCCACCCCTTGCGCATATTCAGCGAAACTATATCCAGCTGTTAACCAAATTTAACACTAGTGTTCCAACGAGAAACATTTATAGTAGATTGTCCTAATGCTACCTACTTATTTACGACGGCGAGAGAGCGAGCAAAATCAAATAACGAGAGAGGGAGAAAACACTTCTTTTTTAGACCGTAGACGGATGTACATACAATAGCATTAAATCTCTTTTTAGCTAAGCTTATTCTAGTAGAGTTTTTATAATTTTTTTTAGATCTTTTCTTAAACTTTGTTAAAAAGAAATCAGTTGCTGTTTAGTTATTATTTTAAAAAAGAGCTTTATACAGTAGACTGTTTGATAACATAAAAATAAAAAATACTTTTAATTTTAACTATATTTTATTTTATAAAAAAATTTATTTATGCATATAAATATTATTTAAAATATATTAAACAATATGCAAAATATAATATATTAATTATTATATATTTTTAAATCATACGAAACATAAATGAAAATATATCTAACCAAATCTTTTATATGGATTATAATATAAGTAAAACTAATGTCAAAAATAATATTAAAACATATAAAAAAGCTAAATAATATTATATACATCTCAAAATAAATATTCAAGTTGAGTAAATAGTTAAATAAATAATAAATTATGCATTTTATTATAATAAAAAAGATGGGCTCGCAAGACAAATGTGAAGATGAGTTTGTGAATATTGTGAGAATTATGTATAAAATATAAGGATAAAAGGGATAAAAATAAGTTCATTAATTAATCTGAAAAATTTATCCAAAAAAAGTAATTTGAGAGGTTTTTTTTTAGAAGTTGCAAATTTGAGCTTATTAAAAAACTATATTTTGAATACCAAAAAATTCATATCTATTAAAGAAGTGTTTTTTCTATTTTACAGTTAAACATTCATTTTTCTTATAAAAAAAAGCTTATGTGGTGAAAAAAAGTGTTTATTGACTTCTCAAAAGCTCATCTAAACAGGCACTAAATCTTATTTAACATTAGTTTATAAAATTACTAGTTACATAAATTTGGAATTATAATAATATACTACTACCACTACTAAACTGAAGCATTTCCAGCATTTATTAGGATACACATTGATTTAGTTATATGGATAGTGATTAGTCAATTTAAGCAACCTTGTTTTAAACGTAATTTTGTAAAGTTTCCAGTTCTATGATACTTAAAATAGTTGTTTGATCTAATGCTTTAAATTTTGATAGTGAAATTTCATAACTACATCACATGCATTCCTAGCTACTTAACTACTACCATTATTGAATTAATTGACCAACTATTATTACTAAAATTAAAAGGTTTAACACCAAGCTGTTAAACCTTGTTTTAATCCTATTTCCTGATTAACTAATTACATCCTGCATGAGAAAACAATTTTCTACTAGTTAAAGATCAAATTCTAGATATGAAGTCTCAAGTTGCAATCCACGTGGTCCATTTGTTAACGTATAAAATCTAGAGAATAATGGCTTTCGCGTAGAGTTGGGCATGGCTAAGCCTAAGATTCCATTTTCCATGCATTTTCTTTGCTACATTTATCAAAATTGAAAGTAAACTGAGAAAAAGTTTATGAAGGATTGATGATTATTCCAGTCCCAAATTCTCCTTTCTAGAGGCGGCACTAATTTGTTCATACTTAGGGAAGTAGGCGGAGAATAGGACCCTCTGTTTAATATTGTGGTGTTTTATTTTGTCTCATAAATCTCAGTTATTTATTTATGTGAAGCCCGTGTTTATATATGCAGAACTCACGTAGGACTTACATAAATAAATGACTGAGATTTACGGGATAGAATAAGACACCATATATTAGATAGAGGATCTGGACTTAACAGGGGGACGATATTCTCTGTCCAATATTATGGTGTCTTATTCTATCTCATAAATCTCAGCCATTCATTTATGTAAAGCCAACGTTCATTTATGCGGGACTCACCTAAATAAATAGCTGATATTTATGAGATAAAATAAAACACTGTAATATTATACATATATCTGTACTCACCTTACAGGACGGATTTCTTAAGGATGAATAGTTACTTTAACGCCCAACTACTTAATTATGTCATTTCGAACGCAAATAATGTTTGTGATAGTACGTAAAAGCTTTGAGTGCACAACTCGGATTCTCACACTTTTCTTATAAAAGGCATCCAGAGTTGTTCATTTTGTTACCCATAAAATTCTTCCTCTTTCAATTTTTCTATGGAGGTTACTACAACTTTGTGTTTTGTATCTCTCTTTTATATTATATTCTACATATGCAGATCTATTTTTCTGAAAAGAGGCCGGTGTTGCTACATGTTGCACTACGAGTGCTACGAAGCTCCCAAGGAACAAATACTTGACACCATGTCCTGTGCCAAAGTGGTTCTAAGGAACAGCAACCTAGGCCTCCAAGAATATAGGTTTCTCTTACGGACTATGGCTGGTTCAGGTATTGGGGAGCAAACTTACTGCCCTAAACCCATCATTGAAGGCAGAGAAGAATCCTCAACTCTGAAGGATTCCTTGTCTGAGATGGATGCCATCATTTTTGGTACACTGGACAACCTCTTTGCAAAGACAGGAGTTTCTCCTTCACAAATAGACATTGTTGTCACAAGCGTCTCCTTGTTCTCGCCTGTTCCTTCTTTAACAGCTCGAATAATGAACAGGTACAAGATGAGGGACACCGTCAAAACCTTCAATCTCTCTGGAATGGGTTGCAGTGCGAGTGTAATAGCCATTGACGTGGTCCAACAGCTATTTAAGACGTACAAAAACTCGTATGCCATTGTTGTGAGTACAGAGAGCATGAGTGCCAACTGGTACAGCGGCAAAGAGAAATCCATGATGCTCTCGAACATTCTCTTTCGAACCGGTGGCTGTTCGATGCTTTTCACAAACAACAGAGCTCTCAAACACCGAGCAATCATGAAATTAACTTCCATGGTACGTACCCATCTCGGCCCTAGTGATGAAGCGTACGGTAGCTGCATACAAGTCGAAGACGAGCTTGGCTTCAAAGGTTTTCACCTCTCGAGAAGCCTAGGAAAGTCTGGCATGAAAGCTTTAACCATAAATTTCCGTGTACTCCTTCCTAAAATACTTCCACTATGGGAAATCCTACGCTACGCTATAGCTTCTTATCACCGAAGCAGAGCCAACAAGACGACTACTGATGAAGAAGAATTCGGTATCAATCTCAAGTCAAGTATTGATCACTTCTGTATTCACCCAGGTGGACGAGCAATCATTGATGGGGTTGGAAAAAGTTTAGGGCTCAACCCTTATGATCTTGAGCCAGCTAGAATGGCTCTCCATAGATTTGGCAACACATCATCTGGTGGTTTGTGGTATGTTTTAGGGTACATGGAGGCAAAGAAGAGGCTTAAGAAAGGTGACAAAATACTCATGATAAGCCTTGGAGCTGGTTTCAAGTGCAACAACTGTGTGTGGAAGGTTATGAAGAACATCGAAGACCCCAACGTTTGGAAAGATTGCATCGATCAATACCCTCCTACAATCACCACCAACCCTTTTGTCGATAAATTTGATTGGATTAACGATCAATCTCTTGACTTTACTAAGATGATTGAAAAGTTTAAGGATTTAAACATAGAGGTAGATACTACTGCTCGAGTATGGCTCTAAAAGTCGCTGTTCCGGAAGCCGTGCCTTTCTTCTCCTGATATCATAATGATCGATCGCTTGCGTATTAGTCAACAAAATTAATACATAAAAGAAAGAATGATTACGGTTGTTTTCTGCATTTAACAACAAAGTCGGACATCATCATGAAAAGCAGTCCTTTTGTCGTTATACCTTAGACGTCGGATCTTCTGTTCAGTTTTACTCTGTTTTATTCTGTCTCATGAAATTTCAGTCATTTATTTTACGGGTCTCACGTGGGTCTCATGCGAGACTCACATAAATAAACGGCTGAGATTTATTGGACACAATAAGACACCATAATATTGAACAAAAGATCTAGACTCTAAATGTTGTGATCTCTCTTTTGGATACTTGATCAAAATAATATATTGATATCATTATCAGTGTTTTATGTTATGTCAAGCCAAAAAGAAAATTATAAATGTTAGTACAAGGTTGGATTAGTTTCAATCCAATATATTAAAGTGAAAGATGCAGGAAAATCTCTTTTTGTTTCAGAATATAGATTAATTAATATCTTGTTTAAATAACATATACCATATTAGTTGAACCAATAAAGTACATGGACGAGATTGAGACAGCAGGTGGTTGATATTTACTGCCCATATTAGTTGAACCAATAAAGTACATGGACGAGATTGAGACAGCAAGTGGTTGATATTTACGGCCCGAAATCTGAAGGTTTTAAGTTAATTATCACTAGGGTGGCAAAAGTGTCGGAGACAAATACACAAGTGATCAATCAAATATTGACTACAAAAAATGCTCTTCATGTTGCAAAAGTAGAAAAATATCACAAGAAACTGAACTATAAAATAAACACCAATATTTTACGTAGAAAACTCTCTATTGTAGAAGAAAAAAATTACAGGACAAATCCATAAATAAATTTACTAAACTTAATAAAGATTTATAGAAAAAGTTGATCTCTCATCCCCTCTCCTAACAATAACAAATTATTTCACAAAGTTTCAAGATTGAAACCAAATTTGATATCACGATCAACAAACACTCAAATCAATCTAGAAAACAATCAAACAAGGATGAGAATCTAACTCTCTACCCTTTCACTGTTTTTTCTCACTTTTGGACGTTGTTATCGCACATTCTGTCTCATGTTCACTTGGAGCAACACTCAACTATTTATGGGCACATTTGCCTTGATAGCTTCAAATTCCTATGTGAACTCAACAAACTAGATCACATTGTATTCTAACCAGATTAAATCACATTATCCAATAAGATGACATCCTCATCTAAGTAGGACTCTATCTGATAAGATTTACCTACATCCCAACTAACAAGGTAAGAGATTACGTTTATCTAGGAATGATACATTCATATGCACAAAGATCTCCATTATCTTCAGAAGATCCTCCCACATGGTCTTTATCTTTTAGAGGTGATGCCTAATTATCTGGCACATTATCTAAGATCTCAAAATAAGGCTAGAAACTCAACAATCTCCCCCTCTAGCCCAAATAGGGAGAAATACATGCTATTCTCCATCACCTACTTGAGATTCATCCTAGCAAGCTTACAATAAAGCTTATGCTTGTTTCCAGGAACCACTTTTCTAGGAACCTTCTTCAACATTAATTATTGCTCTTCTATTATAGACCTCAACGAATAATATCTAACATCTATGTGCTTTATACGGGAATGATACATAGTATTTTTTTCTCAAGTCAATAACACTTTGACTATCATAAAATACTACATAATCTTCTTGCTTCGCATCCAACTTTTGAAGGAACCTTTTTAGCCAGAGCATCTCCTTACAAGCTTCCACCACAGCTACATATTCTGCTTCAGCCGTTGATAAAGCCACACATTTTTTAGCTTGGATTGCCATGAGATGGCTCCCTTTGCAAACTTGAACAGAAAACTTCAAGTGGATTTTCTTCCATCAAGATCTCCAGTTCATATCTACATTTGTAAAACCTTTTAGAGTTGGCTCACCATTACCAAATCACAAACTCCACTTCGATGTGCCTCTCAAGTATCTCATAATCTATTTCATTACTTCCCAGTGAACCTTTCTGGATTTGATAGGAATCTAGTTACCATCCCAAGAGCTTGAGCAATATCTGTTCTTGTGCACACTATTCCAGCATCAAGACCTTACTGTGGATAAGTATCGAATAAATGACATACCATATCTCTTATTTTTTGTTAAGGGACATGCACTTACGCAACTTGAAATGAGATGTCAGTGGTGTGCTAATTGACTTGACATGCCTCATATTGAACCTTGATAGCACTTGTTCAATATATCTCTCCTGAGACAACTATAATCTCCTATCCTTCCTATCCCGAGTTATCTCGATGCCTAAAATTGCTTTACAAGTCCCAAATCTTTTATGTCAAAAGATTTAGATAAGCCCTCCTTTAACTTTTGGATCATACCAATGTCTTAACCCATAATTAGCATATCATCAACATAAAGAAGAAGAATGATGAAGTTCTCATCTCAGAACTTCTTAAAATACACACACGCATTGACATAAGCTTGCTTGAAACCATGATCTGTCATAAATGAGTCGAACTTCAGATACCACTGCTTTGGAGATTGTTTTAAAGCCATATAGACTTTTCTTCAACTTATAGACCATATTTTATTTGCCTTTAGCTTTGAAACCTTTTAACTACTCCATGTATATCTCTTCCTTCAAGTCCCCATGCAAGAAGGTTGTTTTAACATCCAGTTGTTTGAGTTTAAGATCTAAATAGGTAGTTAGAACCAAAACCGTTCAGATTGAGTTCATTTTGACTACAAGTGAAAAGTTTTCATAAAAGTCATTGTTTGACTAAATCCTTTCACTACTATCCTCGCCTTGTGCTTGAACAACTTGTTGCCATCTCTCTTTATCTTGAACACCCACTTATTCTTCAATGTCTTTTTGCCTTTTGGAAGCCTTACAAGCTTGTATGTATTCTTCTTCTTTAAAGAATCCATCTCTTCCTTCATAGCTTTGAGCAAGAGATCTTCATAAGATGCAACTACTTGCACATTCTTACGCTCCCTTTTAGCAGTAAGTAATAAGTACTTAAAATTTGGATACCTTCTAGAAGGCCTTTTCTCCCTTATTGACCTTTCAAGCTATGTTTCATCAGTTGTTGTATCCTATTGCTCCCCCTGTTCATTATCCTCAATGGATTTAACTTCAGTATTTTTTGGATATGGTTCAAGTAGCTCATCAATATCAAAATGTATTTGATCACCACTAATGTATGCTTGGTCACACACTTTATCTTCCTCACCTATAAACTGGTCGATAGTCGAAGGAACGAATGAAGAGCCAACTATGCCATATGATGAGCTACAGTTTGAAGATTTTTCTCTACTCAGAAGATCAACACCTCTTTCGTGCTCTTAAAACACGACATCCTAGCTCTTGACTACGGTTTGATTCTTTAGGGCATAAAGTTTAAAGCCAAACTGATCACCACCATATCTAAACAATGCAAGGTATTGACTTTGAGTCAATCTTCTTTCTCTAATCCTTGGGTATGTGTTTGAATACCTTACAACTAAAAACTCTCAAGTGATTATATATAGGATCCTTTCCAATCTATGCTCTCACGGGAATCTAAAAATCTAACAAAACTAAGGGAGCTCGATTAATTAGGTAGATTGTAGTTCATACTGCTTCTCGCCAGAATGTCTTTGGCAACATATAAATCCTCAGCAAGCAATGAACTTTCTCCACAATGGTTTCTGTTCATCATCTTATCAACCCCATTATACTGTGGAGTCCTTGGTTTGGTTTTCTCATGTTTGATGCCAAGTAATGTACAATATTCTTCAAACACCTTAGAATCATACTCCCCTCCATTTTCAGCAAACACTTTAGCTTCCTCTCAACTTCCCTTTCTACCATTACATGAAACTTCTTAAAAGTTTCAAATACTTTACTCTTAGAATTAATCATATACACCTAAGTCTTCCTCGAAGCATCTTCAATAAACTTAACAAAATATTTGCTAGCTCCTAGTGAATCCTCCTCAATAGGACAACAGATATCTAAATGCACCGACTTCAACAACTCTAAATTCGTTTTAGATCTTCTCTTAAAAGAGACTCTAAGCTACTTTCCAGGCAAACAATGATCGCAAGGATTAAGTAGTTGTGAGTTCTTAACTGGGATAAACAGCCACCAACTTTAATCTCTTCTCAGTTATTTGTTCCAATCATTGATGCCACAGATTTAGTGAAGATTTCTTTTTGGCTATGTATAGTTCTTCACCACCTCACACCTTTAAGTTTGTCTTGTATAATGAGCAACATAACTCTCTTTAAGCCACCAACATTGCGCCTTTGTATAGTTTCCACTTTCTATCCCTAAAAGTTTGTTGAAATCCTTCTTGATCTAACATATTTATTGATAACAAATTCAGCCTTAAATCAGGGATGTGTCATACATCTCTTAAGTTCAGTAAGTATCCAATGTTTATCTAAACTAGGATATATCACATATACTAGCTATCTTGGTAGAACTTTTGTTTCCCATCTATACACTCCCAAAATCTCTACTCTTATAGCTTAAGAAATATTCATTCTTTGGAATAAAATGATAAGATGCTCTTGTGTCAATCAGCTATTCTGAACTAATATTTTTGACATGGAAGCATTCACTCATTGCATGAACCAAGGATACCTCATCTACGTTTGAAGCAGTTGCAATTGTACTCCTAATGTCACTATCATTTTGATAATCTTGCCTTTTCTAATCCTTCTTTCACTTATAACAGAACCTCTTAATGTGTCTTAGCTTGTCACAATAGTGGCATATCTTCATATCTTTTTCACCTTTGGACTTTGAACAGTTCTTAGACTTGCTACGACCTGTAGGACCCTTACTCTTATTCCTTCCCCTGCTTTCTGTCACAAAAATGCACATTGTCAACTCCTATCTCCTTTATTTTAATTTCTTCATTAAACATAACCTCTTTGATTACATCCAAAGAGAGCACACCTTTAGGAGCTGAATTTCTAACCGTAACCACCAACATTTCCCAGCTATCCAATAATAAACTTAATAGGAGTAGAGATTAAAGTGCATCATTAAGAATGATGTTCATTGTTGTAAGCATATTGATTAAGTCTTCGAAATCACTTAGATGCTCCCAAAATGATTTCCAGGCCTCAACTTTAAATTCACATGCCTCTCAATTAGAGAGGCCTTGTTATTAGCAATCTTCCTTTCATACAGACCTTCTAACTTCTTCGATAACTCAAAAGGATTTGTTTCTTGAGACACATCGTTGAATATGCTAATGTCAATCTATTGTCTGATAGTGACCAAAGTTTTTCACTTAAGGTTTCCCATTTTGTTATGACACTCTTTTAGGTTTTGAACGAATGTCATCCTTCACACCTCTATCCATATCAATAAGATCAAAGAGATCTTTGCAATACAAAAGGTCCTCCATCACGGGCTTCCATATCGAGTAATTTGATGACGTTAACTTGACTATATTGTTGTTTCCACCTTCTATTAGATAGCTGTGATACCAGTTATTGGGAGACAAATACACAACTCTCTAAAATATCAACAAATAATAATGATGAAAAATAACTCTTCAAGTTACAGCAGTAGAAAAATATGAGAAGAAACTAAATGATGAAACAAACACCAATATTTGATGTGGAAAACCCTCCATTGTAGAGGGAAAAAACATAGGGCAAACCAATGAATAAATCCACTAAACTTAATAAGGATTTATAAAAAAAAAAGATGATCTATCACCCCTTACAACAACAAGTTGTCTCACAAAGTTTCAAGATTAAAAAAAAAGTTAACATCACAATTAACAAACCTTTAAATCAATCCCAAAAACAATCAAACTGGGATGAGAATCTAACCCTCTCTACCCTCTCACTTCTTTTTCTCATTTTTAACGTTGTGACTGCACTCTCTATCTCATGTTCACCTGGAGCAAGACTCAGCTATTTATAGGCACCTCTGGATTGATAGCTTCAAAATCCTAACTGAACTTAACTAGCTAGACCATCTTATCCTAATTAGATTCCATCACATTATCCAATAAGATGACATCCTCATCCAAATAGGACTCTATCTTATAGGATTTATCTACATCCCAACTAACAAGACAAAAGATTAAATCTATCTAGGAATGGTACAGTCATATCCATAAAGATCTCCACTATCTTTAAGATGATCCTCCTACATTGTTTTTATCATTTAGAGTTGATTTCTATCTAATGTGATCTTATTCGACATCATCTAAGATCTCAAAACAAGGTTGGACACTCAACAAAAAGAAATGGAAAAATTGGAGGGGAATAACTCAATTCAAATTTCAATAAATATAATGTATGGAATTGTCTCATTCTATGGGTATAATTAGTACGCTATACAGATACATTTATTAACTAAAATTGATAAAATATATCAGAAATATCATTTATCCTTGTATCAAACTTACAATTGGGAATGGCAAGAAGACATGGATTTGGTATGATAATTGGCTAGAAATTAGTCCTTTGGTGCAATCAGTAGAATTTTATCACCTTAGATACTGAATATCATTACAGCTCAGAATCTCCTCACTAATTATGGAAAGGACTTAGCAAGGTAACTTTAGGGGATTCCAGTCCTTGACTGGTCATTTTCCTACACTGAGGAAAACTCAAAGTAAAGACATAATAACATGGATACTTACTTCAAATGGTCAGTACATAAATCAATCTTGTCATAAATTGTTCACTGACACTACTATGGAAGTTTCTTGGTCCAATCTTATATGGAAACACTCTTTATATCCCAAAGCTTCTGTTATTTATTGGCTTGTAATCAGGAATAGACTCAAAACTAAGAATCAATGGCATGGAAGTGAAGATACATTATGTTTTCTATGCAATAGAGAGGTTGAGAACAGAGATCATTTTGAGGACAGAGGATATTTGTTCTTTCAATGTAGCTTTTCTAAAACTATTTAAAGCAGTATGCTATATATGTTACCTAGTAATGATAGTGCCTAAAAATGGGAGTAGGTCTTGAGTTTGGTTATCAGAAGTAAGGGAACCCAAACTCGATATTGTATAAAGGAATATTCATCATCACCATTTACAACATTTGGATGGAGAGAAATCGAAGAAGATTTATAGATGCCAAAAAAGAGAAATACCAGCTGGCTAGTAGAATAATAAAACATATTCGAGCATATCTGTCGTACACCATGCACAACAAAATTTTTCTATAGAGATGAAATTTCTTTGGAACTTATAGCTGCCTTTTTTCTTTTTGTTGATTGATGTACTGCCTTAATTTAGTTCCTTTTAATCAGTTGTATATAAAAGGTTGGCATTATGCCTTAAACTCACTTTTATGTAGTTTTAGTTTCATCTAGAGTAATATCATATTCAATTTTCAAAAAAAAAAAAACTCTATAGTTTAAAAGCACAAAAAGTTGTTAATAGCAAATTATACATACTGATTAACCTTACGGATATATATACATATATATAATGAAAGCGAGAATTTTCATTCATTATTTAACTTTTAGAAAAAATTTATAAAAATAATTAATAAAGTAACTTCATTACATTGGTGGTCATGTAATAAGTTACTTAATTACTAATTAATCTTAATCCTTTTAGTGCTTAGAATAATGAATTGAGATAAACTTGGTTTCAAAAAATGTATAACATACCACTCTCATAGCGCATATGCCCGAACATATCCACGGATAGTCGATAATATACTCTACGAAAATGGTATGTTAGAACAATCACATTAACTAGAAGGCATCACATTTATCACAAGCATTTCAAATGATCAATTCTTCCCATTTCATTCACAAACATCAAAC
>JANITX010000010.1:10319608-10330545 GCA_027564395.1 Erythroxylum ulei | reverse complement strand
AGAAGAGATTTCGAGGAACCACGCTCAAGTATGATGGTATTTTGTTAAGAGTTGGATTCCGAAAACGGGATCCAACACTTACCATTAAAATTTATGTTTTTGACATTATTATTGTTTTTATAACACATAAGAAAAATTCATCAAAATTCCGATAAGAAATACGTAAGATATAAAATCTTTAATATCAACTTTTGGTGACGATTTAAAAAATTTGACACCAAAAGTTTAGGCTTTAGCGATGAAATTTCGAAACCGTTGCAAAAGATCGAACCTTTTGCAAAAATATAAATAAATCATCACTAATGACCTACCTTTAGCGACGATATGGTAAAATGTTTTGATTTTAAAATCTTTAATATCATGTTTTGGCCATGGACATTAGAAATTCGTCGCCAAAAGTCCAACTTTTTGTCACGATTACGGGAATCATCACCAATGGCTAAATATTTCATGAAAAATTTTCTAAACCATCGCAAAAAAATGCACATTTTGTAATGATTCATATAAATCATTGCTAAAGACCTGAATTTTTCTTCGATATCATAAAACGTCACAAAACCTTCACTTTTGGCAACGAATTCTGAAATTGTGGCCAAAAGCTAACTTTTAGCGATGATTTTCAAATCCTTGCCAAAAAACAAAGTGGCTAAAAGCCACTTTTTTAATGAGTTAAAAAGTGAAGAGTTTAAATCCCATTAAGACAACAAAATCCAAATTTTGACTGATAATATTATTAATAATGTTATTGATAAAGATTTACCATAGCTAAAAATCATTACTTAACCAATACTTTGACCAACTGATAACTATATTATTTAAATATGTAATAATGAAAAAATCTCATAAAGTGCTATAATGTGTTCAATCGAATGCAAAAATCTCATAGAGCACTATGTGTTCAAGAACTTATAGTTCAATTACCAAAAGTTAGTATTGAAGAGTTTTGTGAGGTTTAAGAATCATATACAAGTAGTAGAATTATATCTCAACTTAAAATTTTAGGGTAATGGATTATAGACCTTATATATACTTTTTTAATATATGATAATTCTACTTGTAGATTTCTAACATCTTTATTTCATATGTGAATTCATCTACATTGGACTAGCTTCCTCTCAACTCAAAGTTAATCCAAAATAATTTTAGTTACTGATCTGCAAAATCCCTATCCTATAGATCTGTAAATACAAGTGCACCTATCAAACATAGTACGATGATGGTGAATATCAAGTGTCGATCTCACAAGAACTACAAGTACTAGAGTTACCAATTTTTTATTATCTAATCTACAAATTAAGGTGATAATGGTTTAATTAAAATGAAAAAACTAAACTAAAGTTCAACAAATTAATAACCAAAAATGCAAATCATCTAAAGATTAACTGAATCAAACAAGTAATACCTAGGTAATGAATCCCCTTAGGATTTCTTAAGCTATCAGTCCTTTATGATGCAATTTAGTTAAAGATCATTGGCTTGTAGAAATTTATATATTATGTTAACTTCTTCCTCAAGACTATCAACTACGATTGGAAATCAGGCCCTCACTTGACCAGGCTTAGTTTTACTAAACTCAGCCCTAGACAGATAGCTATAAGGAAAGTTTTGTAGAAAATGATGGGTTTTCTATTTTTAATTTAAAAATAAAAAATTGGGTTAGATGGAATGAGTTAGACTTCATCGATTGAGCCCGAGCCTGATCAGGCCTCAAGTTGACCATAGGCCTAGGCATGCTCGGTCCAGCTTAACCTATTACCATCTATACTATCACACCTAGTCTTAGGTTGATTGATTGAAATCTCTTTCTAGTTAAAACATTTAAGATTGCTTTAAATGGTTTATGAATTTCACTATCAGGTTTCATCATAATTTGAAAGATTCTTGTCGATTTATCTTTAGGTTTGCATGTAACTCCTTTCAATTATTTTAGATCTATTCATACAATAGATTTCTCAATCTCAAATGCATGAAATCATGCATAAACCAATCCATAAATATCAGCTCAAGAAATAATCAAAACATATAATTCAATCCAATGAATTAATAAACAAATTGCATTAAATACAAAATAAAATCACAAAATTCATCCCAAGGTTTATCCCACCAAGGCACTAAACAAATTTAGTTCATAAAAATAAAAAAACTTAATCAAGGATTCAAAAGAAGATTTAAAAATAAGAGAATTTATTACATATGCTCTTTTTCTAATAAAATCTACCGAAACTTTGATGAAAATATGCTCTCTATTTAGATCTCTAAGTCAATATTCAAGTCTCTATTTGTTTAAGATTTAAAATTGTGTTTAAAACTTTAACTTCTTGAATTGCCCTTCTAATTTCCCTTTTATACTTCAAATTTATGGTTTCTATACTGGACATAGTCACCCACACAACTATGCATAGTAAATGTGTCCCTAAATCTCACTTCAAAAATCAATAATCGTGTAAAAACATAGCTTTGACAACTTACACGGTCTATGGATATGGTTGTCTTTAAGACTATATTAGCATATCTGACCTCAATATGGGTATAACATCGTCTTTCAAAATATGCACAGTTATATGGACTTACATGGTAATTCATGTTTTTATGTATGCTTTCATTATCTTATTCATTTAACATTAAGGACAATGACATATTTAAAAGCAAGGGGTGAATACCTAAGAATTTGAATTTTTTGTTTGTTTAGTTTATATTTTATGTGTTTTAGTTCAAATTTTTGTTTTTAGTATTTTTATTTTTTGATTATAAACTCATCAATTACTTTAGGTCAATATCAAGAGTTTATACATAATTTTATATTGAGACTGTTTGTTAAAAAGTAAGTATAAAATATGATTAAATGATTGCAATGTGATATTCACTTTGTAAATATTAGGAAACTAAATTATTATGTGATAATACTTTGATTTGACATATGTATCCTACGAGAATTTGAGCTTTCATGTTAAACTTTTCTTTTGAAAGTGGATATCTTCTTTGACTTTGAATGTAACTTGAATTTCATCTTTCAAATATAGAAAAAATATTTGCCACTCTAATCATTTGTTTCATACAAACTGGCTAACTTAAACATAATCCAAGTAGATCTATATAAGTCTAAATCAACTACTTTGGCAATAATTTAAAAAATATATAATTAAATAAAAGACTAATAAAAATATTTTTATTTTTTAAATGAGAAAAGGGTAGCTTCTTATCCAATTGTTATAAATTGTAATCAATACTAAAAGATAAACATACAAGCATATGAATTTGAGGTTTTCAATGAACTAATCTTATAAATCTTACTGTTAGAATGTATTTATATTAATTACACTATCATAAGATCTTTGTAAATCACTGTCATAAGAGGACTGTTATAAACTTAACATGAATTGATGTTCGAAAGGTAATCCAAGTTCAACAAGAGGAGAAGGAGTTTTTTGCTTTAGTAATAGTTAGCAAATTTTAGGTATGATTGCAATATTTATCTGGCTTCTAGTATCAAAGTGGAACTTTGTACTATTTAACACAATTTGAAAATAATGAAAATGCAAAGGTATGTCCTGTTGATTATTCATATTGACTTAAGTTGGCTATTAATCTAACTAAGTGAGCAAATACTTCCTTTCATCCATATGGTGTTCTCGTGACGACTGCAGATTGCTTTTTATGAACTTATAGGTAACTAAGCCAACATATGCATTTCATGAAGGGAATATAATAGCTAATCTTCATGCTAATTATATTCATGAAGGGAATATAATAGCTAATCTTCAAGTTAATTATAGTTTATCTTTTAATAACTATTTAGTTATTTTTATTCTCCATTTATATAGTTGGGTACCACAATCATAAGAAAGGGTAATAATTCCTTAAAAGAAAAGAATTCAAAAAGTCCTAAACTAATTCCCTGGCAACAGTGCCAAAAACTTATTGAACAAGTTTTATCTAATGTAAAACCCTCAATATTTCGCAAGTATACAAATCGTGAACTTGTAGTAATTGAGGTGTTGATCCCACGAGTAATTAGCTAAAATTAAATAAACCTAACTTTGTCTAAGGTTGTGAAATATGATTTGAGAGAAAATAAAATTTAGAAATTAGACAATCAAATAAAATTGAGCACTTAACCACTTAACAATTGAGTTGTCATAATAAAACAAGGATGATTAAGTATGAAAGTATAAGATTCATTCTATCATCCTTTTGCTCCCTTAACCATTTTTTATTCAATTTGGTTTCGATCCTAAATTTTTGAAGGGTTTGATTATTCTCTCTCAAGACCTAATCATTTAACCCCAATTAATAATCCCTAATTGAAAACAAAATTCTAGATTTGTAATCTCTCAATTCGCAAAAACAACCTAACATTTTCAAATAGTTCTTACGCAATATGTTGGATAATCGAGTTCTCACACAAGATCTCTCTTCGTATGATCATCAATTCGATCTTTGCCTGACTTATTAGGTTGTTAACTCTCATTATCCAACCTAATTAGATTACTATCAACTTGCTCTCTCGATTTGTTGTTGAAGTATAAGCAAACATAAATATCATAACACCCAAAACATTATATTGAAATAAAAAATGTTCAAGTCACAAAATAAGTCAAGGACAAATCCTAATATGAAATCAAAACATCATCAATGTGTATAACATCTTCCAATCCAGTTCAAACATCAATTTTAATGAAAATAAAAAAGAAAAGAAAGAAAAACTTAATTTGGAGTTGAATCTGCAAATTTGGAAAATCTTGGACAACTAATGCTCCTCTTGGTCTTCCTTGGATTAGTCTCAATTTGGTAAGATGGAGGCCACTCTTTTTTGAATGCTTTATGTCCTTAAATAGTTCTTAAGGCTTCTAGGTCCTTTCTAGGGTTTACCTACTTAATTTTGTTCCAAAATAGACCCAAAATGTTAAAACTACAAAAAGAGTCGCATCGTAGAAAAACTGAAATTCATTGGAATTGCTATCTGTGCTCTCTGTCATGATCGTGACAAGAAAGTCACATTCGTGACCTACTTCCATACTTCCAATTCTTCTCTTTTCTTTAATTTCCTATTTACATACACTCAAACACATATCACACCCCTCTTGAAACATAAAATTAGGATCCAAATCATGCTCAAAACCACAGAAATACTTAGAATATAAACAAACACTAATAATAACATAATTCTAATCCTATATACATGATAATCATCTAAGAAATACTCAAAAGCATACTTAAACATCCAAAAGATAGTATAATTTACACTTATCATGGTAGCTTCTCTATGACCTCTATCTTCACTCTGTCCAATTCAATTCCTCGGTGTAATATTTTATGTCCAAGCACTACTCCCTCATGCAACACGAAGTAGAACTTCTCCCAATTTAGAAAAGGATGTGGCACTTCAATTTCTCCATAAACTTTGCAAACTATGTATTTAGTTTTGGCTTTTGCAATCACTGAGGAGATGGGATCTTGGGTGGATATGGAAAAGGGGGCAACGTAAGGAAGGTATTTGCTTATGTCCATATCCTTATTCTTTTTGTGGTCCTTCTTTATAATATAAGGAAGGTATTCAAAGTGTGATTGCCTTTAAGTGCTCCCTTGGGTTTGCTTCAGTGTTGCTTGAGAGGATCCCCACACTCCGTACATATAATGCATTTGCCAATTGGCTCATTTGAACTTCTAAATTATGGATGGAAAAGGCATGATTCTTTGTTACTTGTTCGACTCTTCCTTCCAACCTTTTATGAGCGCCACCCATGCTTCCAAGCTTATCCAAGATTTTTTCTAACTTATTGTCCATAGAATTGGGTTTCTCCTATTGAAATCCTGGTGGCCTTTAATGTTAGAATTGACCTCCTACATTGTTTGACCAAGAAAATTTTGGGAGGTTCTTCCACCCAGTATTATATGTGTTTGAGTAAGGATAGCTTCCCCCCTCCTCGACCAATTTGGGTTCCCATATAGTTGAGTTGTTCCTTTTCATTTGTTCGCATTAAGAAGCAATCGATGGTATCATGGTTATCTTGTCCATGTAATTCACATCTTTACTGAATTAATTTAATAACAGATGAAGAGGAGGCTTTCATGTTGTTAAGTTGTCGAATTAAGCTTTCAATTTTGGTTTGCATTTTTTTTATTGAGTCAACAACAATTGCTCCCTTCTGCTCACTAAAGGTTGGTTGTTGTCTACTTCTATCCATCATCCAAAGACAACTACTACTTGCCATTTCCTCCAACAATTCCTCTACTTCCTCAACCATCTTTCTTATTATAGATCCTTTAGATGCTGCATCAATGGTGCCCCGTCTGGTGGAGTAACTCCAATGTAAAAGTTTTGCAGAAGGAATTCTTTGGGTAAATTATAGTGAGAAGACCTCCTTTTCAAATCATTATACCATTCCCATGCTTCATAAAGTGACTCCCCATCACTTTGTTGGAAAATTATAATTTCCTTTATCAACTTTGTTGTCTTGGTAAGAGGGAAGTACTTATATAAAAATTGACCAACTGCTCCCATGTTGTGATGTTTGTCAGGCTTAACAAATGATACCATGCCTTGGTTCTATCCCTAAGTGTGAAGGGAAAGAGCCTCATCCTAATATAATCTTTCGGCATTCCATGATATCGGAAGGTAACACATATTTCTAGAAAATTCACCAAATGGAGGTTAGTATCCTCATTAATTAACCAATGAAACTACACATTAGTTTGCAGCATGTTCAGTAAAGTTGTCTTAGTCTTGAAAGATGTAGCTTACACTGGTGGTCGAGTGATGCCTTGGTTTGTAGCATTGGATCCTGGTCTCATGAAATCCATCAAAGTTTATGACTAGTCTCCTTGATTTGCTCATTGATTGAATTCTTGATTAAACTCTTCCGCCATTATTTCTTCAAATTCTTCTTTATGGCTTCTTGCTCTTTGAATTGCTCATTCCAATTAGGTGATATCAAGTGCGAATATTTCGGTGATCCTACTTGAAATTCGAGTAACTCTTGTGCTCATGTAATAACACGACTATAAGAGAGGCAAAAAATTCCTTAGAATAAAGTAATCCAAATAATTATTCTAAACTAAGTCCCCGACAACGACGCCAAAAAATTGTTAAGCAAGTCTTATATAAACTCTCAATGTTTCGCAAGTGCATGAATCATAAAGCATACTAGTTGAGGTGTCGGTCCCAAGAGGAATTAGCTAAACTAATTGAATCCTAACTTTGTCTAAGGATATAAAAATGTGATTAAAATGAAAATAAAACTAAACAGAAAATTAAGCAATTGAGTATGGATTGACGGAAACTGAAATTCCAAAATTAACTCAAGAAAATCAAAATAAAGTACTAACCACTTAAGAAATGAGATATCTCAAAAAGACAAGATCAAACAATTATAACAAGATGAGATTCAATCTATTGTCATTTTTCTGCATTAATCACTTTTGATCTAATTGGTATCGATCCTAGATTTCCAAAGGGTTGATTATTCTTTCTCAAGATCTAATCGTTAAACCCTAATTAATAATCCCTAATTAAATCTGAAATTTTGATTTTCAATTTCTCAATTAAAAAAAATAGCCTACATCTCCAACTAGTTCTTAAGCAATCTAATAGACAATCAGTTCCTCACATAAGATCTCTCTTTGTATAATTATTGATTTGATATTTATATGATCTATTAGGTTTTAGTTCTCATTAACAAACCTAATCATGTCACTATCGATTCAATCCTTTGATTTATTATAAAAATATAAAAAAAACCATAAACATCACAATACCCAAAATTCTATTACCATCAAAAGGAAATAAGTCACAAAATGATTAAAAAATCAATCCCAAAATGAAGTTAGAATATCATTAGCAACATATTCAACATCCTCAAACCCAAAGCATACATCAAGACGAAATGAATAATAGGAGGAAATAGAAAATAACTTAAGATGGCTAGGTTGGAGTGGTTGGACAACAACTAGCTGAAGCTCCACTTCTCTTCTCTCCTTCTTCTCTCTTACTTGTGATCTTTCTCAAGATGGCAAATGGAGGTTCTCTGTCATTTTATGTTCTTATATAGTTCTTTGTCCATTTAGGGTAAAAACTAGGTTTTAACTATGACAAAAAGTTTATCTGATAATTAAAATAAAAGGAGCTCCCTGTATCTAGCAAGCGCCTATCACGATCGTGATAGGGATATCACCATCGTGACACTATGAAAATTGGTTTTTGTCACGATTGTGACACAGGTGTCATGATCATGACCCTAGGTGAGACCTTCTATCATGATCATGGTACCTTGTTCCTTTTGTCCAAGCTTTCTCTAACTTCCTTCAATCTTCTTCATCTAATTTCATACACTGACAAACACATCAAAATAACTCAAGCACACAAAATTAAATTCCACTATCACGTTCTAAACCACAAAACACTAAACAAAAAACTCACAAACATATTAACATAATTCTAAACATAAACATTCATACATCATCTAATCACTCCTATAAACATATTAACATAATTCTAAACATAAACATTCATACATCATCTAATCACTCCCATAAACACACTAAGAAACCTACCAAAACATAATGTAAACTACAACTTTGAGAAGCCCAGCAATCGACAGGGAAGATCTTTGAAACTAGTATGCAACAAGAAATATTGGGGATGGATATAGATGAAAATAGTCAAATGGACAGCAAGATAGAGGAAGAAAACTTGCCTAATGCTGGTAATGCTGATGCTACACTAGCCCAATCGACCAATATGTAGTAGATTACATTGTAAGTCCTATAATCTTAGAGCAAGAACCTGATATGCAAGAAGGTAGTTATAATAAGATTGCTACCTCTTCAAACAAGTTTGAATAATAATGCACCTAAGCTATTAGAAGTTAGTAGTAGTCAAGGATATAGGGTTATAGAGGATGTCCCCACTGAAAATATTCCTGATATGCCTAATAATTCTCTTCATTTCTTGACCTTACAGCAGATTGATAATAAAGTTGATTAGGAAGATTTCCAATTTCAGACTACTAAGTTGAGGAGTAGATTTACAAAGAGAAAAGGGAAAACCAAATCATAGGGGGTTCCCCCCTCAATGACGGTCCTGATTTGGAGCATTAGGGGGCTCAATGACCCCCTCAAAAGGTCCATGGTAAAGGATTTGGTGACAGTAAAACAACCTCACTCAGTGGGGTTGCTTGAAACCAAAGTTAAAGCACCACTTCAATTGAAATATCTTTTTTTTAGGAGCTAAATGGAAATATTATTCAAACCATCTCTCCCATTATAATAGGAAGATTATCTATTTTATAATTATGATATTTTAACTGTAAATAAAGTTGAGGAAAGTGATCAACTTATGCACTTGCAATGTTAGTTAAAGGGGCACCAAACATCATTTGATCCCACTTTTATATATGCCTCCAAATTTGGTTTTCAAAGGCATAAACTATGGCTTGATTTAGTAAGGCTTTAAACGATTTCTTAGCAAGCATGGTTAACTGGAGGAGACTTTAACTACATATTAAATTTGAGTTAAATGGAAGGGGGGGAATTCTCCTTTGGGGACACCAAAGACCTCAAATTTTTGTTCAACAATATGGAGTTGATTGACCTCTACTCTTTTGGTAAATGCTTCACTTGATCAAATAAACAAATCAGTGGTTTGTTCATAAGGAAGAAGTTCGACATAACATTGGTTAACTGTAGTTGAGCAGTTCAATTCCCTCACTTTTATGTCTATTTTGGAGAAACTCTCCTCTTAGATCACTTTTACATGCTCGTCTAAGGCATCGGACAACTCACTAAGATTGGAGATCCCTTTAGATATTTTAATGGTCTCTGATAAATGGAGGGCTTTATGAACCTTAACTCCAGTTGCTGGCATCAAGATATTGAAGGATGGGGCAAGATTTCTTTATAGAGCCCTCTTGCAATATGAAACATCTCCTTACTAGCTCGTTGGCTTAAGATATAAAAACTTCCTTGCTTTCACCTTTCATTGCTCAGGAGGTGAAAAAGGTGCTTTTTAGTATGCATCCTACTAAAGCCCTAGGTCATGACAAGTTTTCTACTAGTTTCTTTCAACGTACTTAGGAGATCGTAGGGAGTTTATTTAAAGAGGCAGTCCTGGAGTTTTTATCTTCCTCTAAGTTGCTTTAGGAGATAAACCACACTTATATATTTTTAGTGTCTAAGAAAAATTAGCCCTTCCATTTGACAAATTGTCAACATATATCATATATAACACCCTCTATAAAGTGATCGCTAAATTGTTTTCTGATAGATTAAAAAAGTTAAGTTATTCATGTTTCACAAAGTTCCTTCATCCTAGATAGGAATATTGGAAACAATATCATGCTTCTTTAAGAGCTGGTCAGAGGGTATGATTCAACAAAAAGAATTAGTAGCTGCCTAATTAAAATTGACTTTTTAAAAGCCTTTGATAGTCTCAGTTAGAGATTCATCCAAATTTTGTTTAGGTGTAATGGGATTTCCTGATATCTTTACTACATCCCTGAGTGTTCTCATTAATAGACTACCCTCTACTACCTTTCGAAATGCTAGAGGTATAAGGCATGGGGATCCCTTATCCCTCTACCTTTGTACTATAGCAATGGATGGATTGCCCATATTGTTAAACAAACTCATTGCTTCCAATGACAACTTTACTTTTCATCATCGATGTACTGAAAGCCTATTTACTCACCTTTTATTTGCTAATGATCTAGTTCTCCTTAATAGAGTTGAGTCTACCTGTTGGACCCCGACCCTTTTTCTTGAAATTTTGATTTATTAAATGGAATTAAGCATAATTTAGGTGAATTTTGAGGTTTGATGAATAAATGTTGGGAGCTAATTATTATGTTAGTAGGATTGATTTCTTGGATTAAATTTAAGTGATAATGTTATAAAAAAGAATCAAGGGCAAATTGGGCATGACCCTTAAGATTGTTAAGTTA
>JANITX010000010.1:10286872-10299502 GCA_027564395.1 Erythroxylum ulei | reverse complement strand
GAGAGATGAAATCTGAGAGGGAGAGTCGGGTTTGGGGTTAATGTTTGATTTTTTGCAAAATAGTCCCTGAAAAAGTTCATTTTTTGCGGAATGGTCTGATATTTTCCGGAATTTTTGGTTCCGGCCAGTATCGACCGGAATTTTTCACTGGAATTTTTTAAGGAGTACTGGTACCGATTTCTAGCCGGTACGGAACGTACCGGCCTGTATCGACCGGTACGGTACGGTACGGTATTCCAAACATTGGTGCTAAATAGCTTAGTATTATAATCCCTGATTAAGAATAAAGATCCAACTTTAGAAATATATTTACTTAAAAATAAAAGCATATTTTAAGAAACAGAGCTTTAGAAATAGCTTTTAAATTTATTATTAATTATTTAACAAACCACAACTGAAAATTAGAGTCATGCAGGTTCTTACTCAGCAAATGTGTAGTTGACTGCAGTTGTTCCAAGTATCGTTACGAACGCCACAACTACTGCCAAACGCAGTGGCTGTCCGGTGCTCCGATCTGCAAATTCAGCTCTCCGATAATGGCTTTGGTCTCCGATCCTCCCAACCAATCCCCAAGTCCTCCCTCAGAAAACCCTGATTCACCAACCCAAACTGTCGTTAAAGATGAACAGTCACTCCAACGCCAACAACAACAACAACCACACAGCGAACATAACCCATCAGCAGTACCAACAACGCAATCGGCCATTGAACCCCAGTTCACTAAAACATTAACCATAGAAACCACCGATGACCTCGACCCAAGTGAAGATGATCCAAACCAAAACGACCCAGAAGATCTAGCTACTGCTTTGTCTCCAACAATCTCCAGCACCCATGTGTCCTCTGCCGTCCCTGCTTCGCAGACCTCGTATCGGCGCGGAGGTGGCAGTAAACGCAAGAAGATGAACAGAAGACATGCAGCTCAGGAGAAGAAAACCCGGAGAATGCTCGAGATTCTCGCCGGAAACCTAAAGCCGGTTCCTTTCGTGCCCAACAAAACCCTAGACTTCAATTCCCATGAACCCCTTTTGAAACGACTTGGGTTATGGGAATTTGTGCATTTGCAATTCGATTTTAACATTCGCACTGATCTTATTGCGCAGTTGATTGCGAATTACAACCATTCAAATCGTTGTAGCTATGTTAATAGGATCCGTATTAAGGTCAACCGTGCCGATTTAGCTCGTGCGTTGAAGCTACCTGGGAAGAAAGAGAAGTCTGTTGTGATTGATAATGCACCGGAGATGAAGGAAACCGAAGACTCGATAGGGTTTATAAAGGAATTGTTGTCTAACTGGGTATTGTTGCATGAAGATGCTTGGATGATGCCTTCGGAGATAGTGAATTGGAGGACCGCAATATTAGAAGGGAATTTTGAGAGGGTTGATTGGGCTGGAATGATTTGGTCTATGATGGAGAAGGAACTTTCTGCAGGAGCCAAATTAGGACAATGTTTCTACGCATCGCATTTGCAGTATTTGATAAAGGATCAAAGGGAAGAATTGTTGAAGGAAGAGCCTGTTAGAATGGAGGTTGATGATAAAGAGGAGGAAGGAGATGGAGATGTGAGGATGATGGAGAGTGTGAAAATGGAGGATGTAAAAATGGTGGAGGACATTCACAGTGGGACCGAGTTGGAGGAGCATAATATTGAGTTGAGTCTTGGAAATACGGATATTGTAGTGAAAAGCGATGGGGAAATAGAGGAGAAACTGCATGTTAGCACTGAAGATAAAGTAGAAGTTGACAAAATTAATGAGGACGAGCAGCAGGTTAAGCTTATGAGGAGTAGCATGGTTGGGCATTTTCTGCAAGGATGTAATAATCTAGATGGTGTTGGTGGGGAGGAAATTGAAATGGAGAGGAAGAAAGAGGAGGAGGAGGGAGAGGAACAGGGAGAAGACCAGGAGGGAGAGGAAGTGGAAGAGGGGAAAGAAGGGGAGGAGGAAGAGGAAGAGGAAGAGGGAAAAGGAAGGGAGGGGGGAGAGGGAGAGGATGAGGATGACAGAGGTTTTAATCTCTCCCTGAAAGGTGATGCTTTTGAAGGCTTAAATTCTGAGAATCTTATTTCAGTGATGGAAGCAGTGCCAATTCCGTTTAGTTCAGAGGCACCACCTTGCAATAATGTGTCATCAGGCGAGTTTCTGGCATCTAGGATAAGTACACAGGCAATCCCTGGTACTTCTTCATTATCTGATATTGAGAATGGCATTAACAAGAGAGACATTGAGCATCTTGGCAATGATGATACTCATCACACACATAACGGTAGTACTAAGAGGTTGAGGACTGATAGACCTTGGGATATGAAGTCATCTGATTTTTATCTGTGCATGGATGAAATGCATCATTTGATGGGAAAAGCTAGGATGTATTATGAAGCAAAAGAACAGGCATCTCAACGAATGAGTGTGAATGAACAGTTATTGTTGAATGAGTTGCAGGGACGGGATAGCCTAATTCAACAATTGCACAAGGCCAAGATGGAGGAAGCGCACAAGAGACAAGTGGAGGTGTTTAAGCTTGAACGAGAACTGTATATGATGGGAAATCTTTTACAGGGGTACAGAAAGGCTTTGAGGGACACACATAAAGCATTTTCAGACTACAGAGCAAAGTATCCTCTGCCTGAAGAACCGATCTATAAGGATGCAGGACCTGGTGGTCTTGTTTTAAGCACCATGGAATTGGATAAACAACGATTGAAACAAGAGGAAGAGGAAAGGCAAAATCTATTGTTGATCGAGAAGCAGGCTAGGGAATTTGAATCAGAGTTTCTTGCAAAATTTGAAGGATATAAAGGAGATGTTGAACTAGTGGGTGAAAAGTTACAGGTTATTGGGAAAAAATATGATGTTCTAAAGGAAATGATTGCCAGAAAAAGGAAAGCAAGGGAGACCGTGGAATGTGCTTCTACCAGAGATTGAATTGCAAATTTTGTGGAATGTAGTAGGGTGCACCTACATGCAAGTTAGATGATGCAGCTTTGGCCCGTTTGGACGATGGCTTTTCAGCCAAAAATCAGGTGGTAGGAGGATATTTTTGTTTGGGTGGTAGTGGGTTGGTTTATTCAACCCAATCAGCTGATTTTTAACGAGTTTTATATTATCAGCGATTTGTCTTAGCTTTTTGATAATGACAATTGTGCCCTGTTATTTTTATGACGCAAATTTACATCTAGGCCACTTGTTTTCTTTTTCTTCTTTTAAAAGGAAATTTTTGTCACATTTGTACTGTTTGTGATAAATATAAAGACGCTTAGAATGTTCAAAAGAAAAAAACATATAATCCAAATCAAGAATTAGGTCTAGTTAATCAAAGTAAGGTATTTAAAAACAATAATCTCATAATAAGATTTTAAAATAGCGTACTTTAAAATTAATTGAATAAAATTTAAAAATATTTCATTATTAATTATAATGAAATGATGAAGGTTTGATGCAGCATAATAATAGAGTAAAATATTTAAGTAAATACAGTATTTATATTTTTATAAGTTTTTTAAATTCACATTTTTATATTTTATTTTATATATAAACAGATAATATTAAATAATTAATTTTATTAAATATTTTAAATAAATAATTATCCGTTAATCAAATCAATTAATATAATCAACAAATCAATCAGCCGATAACTAATGTAATTAGCTTATGATTTGTTAGTACAAGTGATTATGATTATAGAATCTAGAAGCTCAAAACATTAAGCACTGTTTTGATATCGTATGAAGTCGCTTACCGTTTAGAGGAATTTTTTTTTAAACCATATTTCTTTGTATGTCATGCAACCTATCGATAATCAACGAAGTCAAACTGAATGCTAAAATCCACTAAGGCCGAAGAAGCAAGCTCTTGGAAACAAAAAGGGCTTTACCGGTGCTGTTTGTTACACTACTTAAGCTATGCGATTTTGGTTTAAGGCTATTAGAAAACGGTGGATTGTATTAATTGTAGTTTGATACTATCAGCAGTTAGTTAATAGTTGAGTAGATTAGTTGATTTGATCAGCAAATAATATTAGTTGTTTATTAAAGATGTTTAGTAAAATTAGCTGTTTAATACTAGTTATTAATGTGTAAAATGATTTATGAGTACATGGTTTAAAAAATTATAAAGGCATAAATATTATATTTCTTAGTATTTCGTTAAATATTCTTATAAGAATTTAGATTTTAGATATTTAATTTTACAAAAATTAATTTTATAACTTTAATAAAAAACATAATAATAATCCAACGTTAAATTATCTATTAATATGAATGATACAGTGAGCTACATCATATTTGTATTTTTATATAATATGTATAAATTTTGTTATTTAATAAATTAAAAATATTTATAACTATAGTATGACACAGATACGATATATATTATAATTCAAAAATTATAAAAAGAGGGTATAATTGATTTTTTACCTATTAATTTTTAGCTGATCATTCAAAAAGTTCCTCTTATGTAGTTTTTATAAATCAACTTAATGGAGTTAAATATGCTAACTAATAAGCTATTAATTAAACACATCAATAACTTTTTAAAATGGTCAATAAGTTAAAAAACAGCTGATAAGCGTATGCCAAAAACAACATTGTGGTTCTTTAGGGTAAAGGGCTTTTTTTTACTGTAGCAATTTCACCAATCACAAATTTAACTTTAAACTGTAAATAAAATTTTAATATTTAAAAAAGTTCAAATATAACTTTTTTTACAAGGGAAAGAAAACAAAAACGCCTAGTGCGTAAAGTCTAAGCCCCTGCGAATGGGTCTATTGTAAAGGATTCCTTGTTTGTCTCGGTAGAGTGCATCCAAAATGCTCCGTGGAGGCTCCTAAAGGATATGCAGTCCCGTCGCTACTCTAAAGGCTAAATGCGCCAATATCCGTACATTGATTCCCTTCGCGATGCGTATGCTCAATTTGTACTTCCCACTCTCGAAGCAGCAAATCCCAAATACCTGTCACCAAAAAAAAAAATTCAATCAGATCATTCCGGGATGAAGACCAAATATTAATGATCTCTAGGGAATCCATTTCAACTATTACGTGTTGATATCTCCAATCCCACGCCATCCTTAGACCTGAATACCCACCGTACAGTTCGGCCTGTAAAGGATCGCCGATTCCTATATTCTGTAAGAAGCCTACACACCAATGTCCCTGGCAATTTCTTATAAGGCTGTCTACTAAAGCAAGATTAGAATTTAGGTTCACTGCACCATCCGTATTAAGCTTAACCCAACTGTCTATGGGTTTGTTCCAACCTACTAACGTACCCACAGGGAGCTCCTGAAACGAAAAGATCCGATTTTTCATTTCACTGGCACGTATGATTCAAAGCGTATAGTCCATGATGATAGGAGGACCGTCGAGAAGCCAAGTGAAACCCGTTTCAAAAATACTGATATTATCACTTCTAAAAAAATCAATATGTTATACTAAAAATAGTAGTCCACTCAGACCTGTAGGGCGTGATGACTAAGATTAGATATGAACCCGTAGATGTTCAAATATAACTTTAAAATCAATAATGACTTGGCAGTTTATAATATTAGTTTATTGCATCTATGGATTACGTCTATCAATTTTTTTGTCGATAATTTGACAATTTAAAATATTAATTTATTATTTCTGTACTCATCACATCAAAACTGAGAATAATGTCTTTTCGCTGTAAAATCTACCCTATCCACTATCAGGCCCTTCGAGTCAATATCATGTACTTTCGTCTTTTCAATCCCTGATATTTTGTCCTGAATGTCTGAAAAAATCAGCTTAGATGCTTTAGGTTATTCATATCAAACATTTCTCTAGTCTTTTTGATATTTGACACAAACCTCTTCCCTCCACTAAATACCAACTGATTATCACTCACCTCCAAAACCCCTGGAATCCTTAAGAACCTTAATAAACTCTGAGGGGCTCGGACTCCAACCTTTAAGTACCGTCGAAGCAGATCGACGCATTTTACCAACGCTGCAATCGACCATAACAGTCACCATCTTGTCAACACGCAACACTGAGCTGATTGCAGGTCTCTACACTTAAGCATCGGAGCTGGTGTTCTCCTTGCCAAAAAGCGATCTTTTGAGAGTGGCATGGATGTTTTGTGTCCGACGATCGGGTTCCGATCTCACAGTTTACCTTGATAAATTATTTTCCATCATTCAAATTTTGTTAAGCTGTGATGAATGATATGGTTTTCACTATCTTATCTTGAAACCTGTAATTAACTAGCATGGTCATGTTTAACATGCATCTTTATCAGTTATTTCATTAGAGATTAGCTTAATATCATAATTGATCATAGGCTTGAAGGTTCCATCTCTATTAACTTTTCAGCCCAAGGAAAGTGCTTGATGGGCATGCTTTTTCATACGGAACCAGCCCTTCCAAGAACTGGGTAACCTAGTTGAACTCTTCCTAGTTCTAACTATTGAATATTGTCTCAAAGAAAGTTAGAAATGGAGGCTTGCAAAGTTAGACATCTTATTTTCTTAAAGTCAGAAATTGAAACTAGCTCTCGGTAATCAACAATGGTGGCTTGAATTTCTGATGGAGTTTGGTGCAACTAACTTTGACATTCACCCATGGAATTCTCTATAAATGGGAGGAAAAACAACTAAAGAGAAGAGAGTTGGGAGAAAAGCAGAAGTTGTTTAGTGCGAGAGAGTTTTTTCAGAAGTGAGAGAGAAAATTTTTGAAGGAGAAGAGAGAGAAGAATAGTGAGAGGGAGAGAGAAAAGAAAAAATTAGATATATATTTTTGGTTTTCTCTTTTCTAATAAGAGTGGGTTAATTTGGGTCTCTTTGGAAATTGAGTGATAAACACTAATGTATGCTCTCATTGATTATAGTAAAATACTCAGTCGTCTCCAAACTGGACGTAGGCATTGCCGAACCAGTATAAAAATCTTGGTGTTCTTGTTGTTATTTTATTTTCATTCCAAATTTATTTACGTTCCCGCATAACATTTTGTTGGTTGCCTTTAGGTTAATGAATGTTCTATTTATCTCTTTAGGGAGCTTCCTTTCCCTGAAAAACTCTCCTACCTTTGATCTTCCTATTGCACTCGTATTGATTTGAGCTTTCCACACTACTACTTAAACCCGTTGATATTGCTCCCTCAAAACCCCTTCTTCGCTTAAGAAATTGTTAAATTTGAATGGTATTATCTTACCCTTACTCCCACTTATTGAATGCATTATGATTGGTGAGTGATCAAGACATAGTGTGCTTATGAACATTGAGACACTAATCTAAAAAAATCTGGAGCCACTGTGAATTGGCCATACTTTTGCCTGGCTTCTTCCTTAAGAACCAGGATTCTCTTTGTTTGTTATTCCTATTAGAAAATTGGACTATTTGACCTTCTAGAAGAATTGATATAACTGTAAATAGCTAGGATTCTAATTTGCTAATTTAGGTCGATTGTAATCTTTCCTTAATTTAAGCTCATTATAATTTTCTTAATCAATGATTGCTCTGTTTCTTAAAATAGGACAAATTACCCTGTACATATTAGTGTATTTAGTATATGGGGAAGCAAATAAAAATTTTAGTTTTTGTTTATCATATTAGAGCCTCTTCACGACCCTTCCAAACCCGAAAACCTTCCTTTAAATCTTAGGTACCAGTTGTTGAATTTCTTTCAATTCTTCTTCACTTAATTATGTTTTAGAAGTCTTATAATGTTGGATTCTTTTGAGACTTAACCTACTATTATTAGACCAATAATGAGGCTGAGACATTACCTTAGTCAAAAGAAGAATTACAGAACATATTGGCCGAAAGTATCTTCAATGGTCTCAATAAGTTAAAACCTTTTCCAAAGGAAAAGGTAAATTGAGTCATCTCATGGGAACTAGGCCTTACACTAAAAATGCTATGTTTGCAAAATGGGACGAAGAAGATTCCATGATAGTCATGCTTATGGAACTCTATGACACCTGAACTGAATTGGACTAGTATGTTTTTAACAATTGCAAGAGAAATATAAGAAACCATTTGTCAATCCAATTAAAAAATACAAGATACTACATTAATTTATGAGATCTACACCAAAATCATCACTACAAAGCAAGGTAACCTTTTGGTCACCGAGCACTATGGTAATATGAAAAGATTATGGCTTGAATTGGATTACTATCAAAATTTTAAAATGAAATATGGAGAGATGTTGTAATGTTGCGGAAGTTTGTGGAAAGAGAGAGAATCTTTGAATTTCTTACTGACCTTAACCTAGATTTTGATCAAGTTTGAGTTCAGGTTCTAAAAAAAAGTAATCCCATCTCTTACGGGTTTTTTTTTCTATAATATGGGTTGAGGAGAATCACTGAGGAGTGATGATTAACAATGAAATAAATGAATGAATAGTTATAAATTCCATAAAGGATGGATATAATACCAAGCCAAAAAAGGGGAGAAGCAATCCAACCAAGAAGTGGTCTAGTGCACTTACTGCAAGAAAGCATGTCACACCAAGGATACTTGCTAGAAACTCCATAGAAGGCCTTCTAATGTTGTGGGGAATGGAGATAATCGTGTGGATAGTGTAAAGGACAATAACACATGAAAAATGCTAAAGATGTTTTTAGTGAACAACTAAATCAAGATGATTTGCAGACTCTTAAGGGAAAGATAGAAAAGTTGAAATATATATGGAAGTTAGTTGAGAAACTTGGAAGCTCTTGATCTTTGGCTCAATTAGGTAAGTCCTTTAATTCTTATGCTTTTAATGCCTCCTTTTCTTTCCAAAATAATACTTGGATCATAGATTCAGGTGCTACCAACCTATGGTTTTTTCCACAGTAGCCTTTTACCACATATAACCTTATTCGAGCAATAATAAATCAAAATTACATATGGAACTTTTATTACTACTGCAGATCAGGGAGCTATTCTTCTTACTTCCATAATTATGTTAAAAGATATCTTACACGTTCCTAAATTAGCTATCAATCTGTTGTCCATAAAACAAAATACATGTAACCTAAATTGCAAAGTGATTTTCTAACCCACACTATATTTTGGAGGATCTGGTCTTAAGGAAGATGACTGAGCTTACTAAGGAAAGGAATGGACTCTATAGTCTTGATACTAAGCAAAACAAAAACTGCTACCTTTGAAAGTCTTATCTATCTAGCCAATAAAGAGGAAATTTGGCCCTTACCATTATCATCTTAGTCATCCACAATTTAGTTTGCTCAAAACTATGTTCCCATTGTTATTAAAAAATATCGAGTTGAGTAGTTTGCATTGTGGTGTGTTTGAACTTGCTAAACACAAGCGTAATTTTTTATCTATTAAGCAATATTAAAACTATGGTCCATTTTTCATTAATCCACTCTGATATATGGGCTCCTTCTAGAATTCTAAACATTACGAGACCAAGGTGGTTTATTACATTTATATATAATTATTTATTTATTTCATTAATTATATAATTAATTAATACTAATTAATAATACTTTAATAAATTAATCAATATTTTAATTAAAAATGTGATTATATATATATACACACACACTCAATGTCACGGCTGTGACTAGCTGCGACATATATATATATACCACTTTAGATAAACCATGGAGGCTATAGTGGATCAATCCCAACCACTTGAATATATTGAACCTTAAAATCCCGAATCTTTAGAAATAGTTGAACGAAATATACAAAGTCAATTAACTGAAATAACACAATTAGTCCAAAAATTAACGTTACATTCATCTAACGAAAAAGTACATCAAATAACACACAAAAATAAAGAAACAGATAAAGATGAAATAATATATGATTACAAATATGATGATGAAGATATTTTTGTTGAAGAAGAAAAAGATAAACCTGAAAGTAGTCGAGCTAGACAAGTAAAAAGAGAACATATTACTGGCGATAAACGAAAAAAGGATGATCAAGATTCATATAAATGGACTTGGAAGTCCGAAGATTTCTTGAATCAACAAGGATATTATTCAAAAGGATCTAAGGTAAGAAAATACCCAAATGAATATACTCCCAAATTTATCACTCTTGGTTCCGATGGTATATTAAATCTAGATTGCGTTTTACAACCTGAACAATTATTAAAAGAATGGACCAATAAAATTCAACTAATACTTCAAATAGAAAAACCATTTAGTGAACTAGAAAATAAAGAATTATTATGGAATTTTATTGCATATAAAACTACCGGAGTAATGCAATCATTTTTATTAGATAACGAAGATGTCTTAAAACAAACACATGCCTATCAAACCACCACAAATACAATGCAAGCTTTTGAATTCATAGCTAGACAAATTTATAAAGAATTTTTAGGTAAAGATATTTTGTAACATCCCGTTCCCAAGCTTCTATCGAAAGGGTTGGAACCCAAAACACTTGGTACATGTGTGATTAATCAGAGAAATTGGGACAATACATCTCATGCTCATGCATCATATAGGGACACATGAAGGTGACTTGTATTCCGTGCATATAATAATAAGTGTACATGCATTGACATTCTGGGTATACTGGGTAATGGACGTGATTGTCTTGAGGTTTATGGGCTATTGGTATTGAAAACTGATTTGGAGAGTGAAATTACTGATTTAACAATTTTGGAGAATTTTAGGGAATTTTCCTGAAATCTGTGGGAATTTTCCGAACTAGGAAAAATGCCAAGTGGCAGATCGATTGTTACTGGTAATAGACAATAATTGTCAAACGGCACTGAAAAATTTGATACATGATGTTAGGAATCACTGTTCTGAGTCATTGGAGTTTTGGGTGACAAATAGATTACAAAATTGAGTGATAAATGAAGTAGAGATAAATGTTTATAAAGTCTTCAGAAAAGATTGGGGCAAGTGTCATGACATGTGTCATGACACTCTTTGGGCATTAAATGCTTTCATCAGAATCACGACACCTTGCAAATGAGAAAGCCAAATAAGTTTTGTCTTCTGTCTCCTTCTCCATCATTCTCGTAGCTTCCTTTTTCTCTCTGTTTCTGGTACAAGTTGCTTATTCTCTCACCTGGCTTTCTCGCTCTTTTGCTTTCTCGCTCCTTTTGCTCACCTAAAGAGCCGAACATAAACCTCATCCCTCTTGAGAAGGTGATGATCGGGTATGGTGAAAGGTAGAGACAACATAGTGTTGTCGAAGGATTGAAGAAGCGGAAGCTTAAATAGGTAAGACCTGTATTTTCAGTTAAATGCATTAGTTGCAGTGTTTTGATAATTGCAAAGTGTCGGCTTGTGTCATAGGTGAGAGTAAAAATCTAGAAATTGGTCTGAGTAGTGGTAAAATTGGTTTCTTTGGCCTTTCTAAAAGTTATAAACTGTATTCCGATCATTTCATTGATCGAAAGTATGACACTTTGGCTAGGGGAGTGAAAGGTTACGGGTTTTGGAAATTCTGATGTTGTTTAGAATAAAGTTGACGAACAACCACTTTGTGTAGTCCTTTTGACCCTTTTAGAAACTGAATTTGGTTGAGTCCTTCTTGGAAGTCCTAGAGCTCCTTTTTATCTTCCCATCGATACTAAGTTTGTGAAATTGGAGCTCTGAGTCTAAGTAATGGATGTTTTATGTTGGCGATCGATCCGCCCTTCTGCTCTGGCCAATCGATCCGCCCTTCTGTTTTGGCTGATCGACTTTAACCTTCTGACCGATCGACTCTGACCCTCTGAGCGATCGACTGTGACCCTTTGGCCGATCAACTTTGATTTCTCTAATCGATCGACTTTGACCTTCTGACTGATCGATTTTGATCTTTGACTGACCGATCTCCCTCTGCCCTTCTGGAGCTTTTGGATCACAAGGCTACTAACCGATCTTTGGTCTTTTGGCCGATTGACTTTTATTTCTGATTGATTGGCCGACCGAGAGCCGGCCGAGCTATATCTTCTGATTCTGATCGCTCTTCTATGGCCACTGACCTTTCTCCCTTAATTGGGCAATTGGCCGAGCGGTTTGGCCGACCGACCTTTTCTCCTTGTTTTGGCCATAACTTCTCCGACCGATATCTGATTGCTCTGATTTCTGAAGTGTTGAATCCTTCAGACACTTCCCTATCGTTCCCTACCGTAGTGATCGGTGTTGATATTAGTTAAGAAAGAGCGATCTATTCAAAGTGGACGGATCGATTAAAGAGGTTGAGTGTAAATCTTTCTGAACATGCTTCGGTAAGTTGGAGATATCGTGAGCTACAGAGCTCCGATAGAATTAACTTGGAGACTTGGATCTACAAGTGATCCGAACGATCTATAATTTAGCTTTTCAGCTGTTCAAATTCTGGAGAGAAGTTCGGGGTAATGTTCGGCCTCTGGTTAGTATTGATCTGACACTGATTTGGCCCGAACTTCATCATTTCTAAACTGAATTAAGTGATGTTGAGTGGTAATAGAAGACAGTGGAGTGCAATTTTCTAAAAGGGAGTGTGACTGGAATGTTGTCCGGGATAGTCATAAACATGCATTGTATGTTGGGACCTGACCTCGGAAGCCGGACCCCAATCGAAAACGAAAACGAAATCGATGCAATCGACTCGGAAGGCAAACAAAAGGTTCAATCGAATCGAAACAAATTCCCGACATCCGAAACAAATATCTCAGAAAAGACTTTAGGAAGCGTCGCGTTGGAAACCCTA
>JANITX010000010.1:10263355-10273463 GCA_027564395.1 Erythroxylum ulei | reverse complement strand
TGCCGCTTCCGCGGGCTCGAGCTCGGATATCACTACGATATCGGGAGCGGGTCGCAGCGGATCGGGGCGTTACAAAACTGGTAGCTGCACTCTTCTTCTCCCTCATTGGCTAAATGTCCCTTCTTCTCTCTTCTTTTCTCCCTTTTGCTTGGTTTGTCACATTTATGTTCACATGAAGACAAAAGTCTTATTCTATTTAAAGCTCATTTAATGGATTCCACACTTCACCTTCCTATTGTTTCTCTTCTAATAACTCATTCTTCCACTAAGACCATGTAAAATGACCAAATTACCCTTAATGACATGTAAAGAAAGGGCCAAATTGCCCTTTATTGAATTTAATTTATCAACTAACCGAATTATATTTCAAAAATATTCTGCAACCATCTTACCATTGAATTGCCAATGAAATGCTCTAATTTCTTTTTGATTGGATGCTTTTAAAAATATTGAATGGGTTTAAAATCAGCAATACCCATCATTTTCCAAAAAGGGCATTTTAGTCCAATAATTTTAGACTACCTCAATTCTATTCAAACAACCTCCATTTTCACCCGTTTTAGTTCCTATGGACTTCAATCCTAATTCTAGAGCTTTTCATTATATTTTGAAATTATTCAGTAACTTTTCAATTGCCCAATAAAATTTTCAGATTAAATCCGGAAATCACTAAATGTCACCACAATCATCTGGATTTCATTCAAAAGTATCACCTAAATCTCCAAAGCACATTTCCCTACTTTTAAAGCTCGATCAGACTCATTCCATAAATTTTCGGAGTTTTTGAAATTTTTTTTGATAAGTTTCCAATCGAGTCTAGAATCATCTCTAGTCTATCTGTGATATTCGTTATAACATCAATAATATATTTAAATGCTTAAATTACTCTAGTACACCATAAATAGAATATACTTTATAAAATGCATATATAACACATTACACAGTACAATCATCGAGCTAGGAAATTACACTACATCCTTGTCCACCACGTCCACTTCTGTACGCACCTCTTTAGCTACCTCGATTTCCTCTGCCTTGTTGGTAACTAGTTTGATTGCTACCAATAGATAGCTTGCTTTGCAAAGCTTCTTCCAAATCATTAGCATTTTCATTTTGGATCATTCTCAGCTTATAAGCTTGAAGAGAGCCTATAAGCTCATCAATAGATATTTGTGACAAATTGTTTGATTCCTTAATAGCAGGGACGATATAATCAAATTTTCTTGTTAGTGAATGTAAGAGTTTTTCCATCACCCTCGCATCGTCAACAACTTCTCCATTTCTTTTCATCTCGTTCACCACCGCATTCAGATGAGTAATGTAGTCATTAATTTTTCGGAACTCTGCATTTTTAATGTTTTAAATTCAACTCTAAGAGGTTGTAGCCATACCTTTTTAACTTTTTTGACTCCTTGAAGAGATTTCTGTAGAGTTTCCCATATGTCCTTCGATGTTTTATTTTTTCAAATGTTGATTCATCAACTCCTTGAAAGAAGAAAAATAAGGCCTTCTTGTCCTTCTTGTGTGATTAAGTGATGTCATTTGTACATTTGATAAAGATGCTTCAACGGTCGCATCTTCAGGCTCAGTGTAGCCCTCCTCAACAATCTCCCATAAATTTTATGATCCGAGCAATACCTTCATTTGAATTGTTGGACCCCGTTTTTAGAGCCCAACATCCAGAGTCATAAACCTTTTGCTTATAGTCCAACATTTGGAGTCATTTACCGTCATTCCAACAAGATGGTGTGCCCACACTAATCAATCACCAAAATTACAACTTGACGTCTTCAATAAAATTGTATCTATAAGTCTCTAGTTTGTTTTGAAGTAAGAATCGTCTCAATTGGAGCTCTACAGCTCAAGATATACTTAAAAAGCTAAAGCATGTACATACCCCACTCATGCTTTCTCAACCGACCCCTCACTTTCTCTCCATAAACTTATTCAAATAAACTCCAACAGATACCAATTTTCATGGAGAGAAAGGCAACGATGTTAGGAATCCATTTTTTCAAGAATCACTTCATTTGGAGATCGGTTGAGGAAGTTATGTCCCAAAGAGTCGAACATGTTTATACACTCAAACAATCTGTTCCTATCTTGACGCGATTGCTATAATTTTACTATAGGAGTCATATTGAGTTCATTTTTAGACTATTTGAAAGATAGCATCGAGATCTACAACTTTCATGAAGAACTTGCAGCGAGATTCGGCCTCTAAAAGGGTCAAAAATAGAATAGAAGAAGGAAGCAAAATGTCAAACTAAGACGAAGCAAAAGTCAAACTAAGACAAAGATGACATCATACTAAGACGAAAAACTAAGACGAAGCTGACGTAATACTAAGATGAAAAACTAAGACGCAAAACTAAGACGAAGCTGACGTCATACTAAGATGAAGATGACATCATACTAAGACGAAAACTAAGACGAAGCTGACGTCATACTAAGACGAAAATGACGTCATACTAAGACGAAAAACTAAGAAACAAAACTAAGACGAAGCTGACGTCATACTAAGACGAAGATTTTTTTTTTGAAAATAAGAAATGAAATTAATGATAGAAGAGTTATATACAAAGTGAGAAGATAAGGAAAACCCTTATCCTAAAAAGCAACATCAAAACTACTACAACAAAGAGAAGTAATTCTTTTTTCTTTTTGGTGCTTCTTGTTCATATTGGTTCTTTTGGATCACAGATGCACATGTGGTTTGCCGGCAAGATACCAAATCATATAATCTCAAGTGGTCCCAAGTTGATGGAAACATTTCACGTGAATGCACAGATTAGCAGCAGAAAGCACCAAGAGTTTTTAGCAACTCCTTTCCATAGAATTTTTCCAGATACTCCAAGAACAAATCCTTTTGTTTGTTTTGGAAACAAAATGCTAGTAAAGCTGATGACTTCAGCCTTCTAAACTCATTTTAAGAACTGGGTAGGACTCAAAATTGTCTACCTTCCATGATAAAGAGAATTTATCATCATCTGGCACTTTCAATTACCATGCCTTGGATAAGCAAATGAGGCAAAATTTAAACTTGAAGAATCTGTTGTTGTTGTTTTTTCTTGGTAGGAGCTGTTGATGTGTTTGTGGTTAGCGGGGATGGTGATGCTCCGCTATTTTCCATCTTCTTTAGGCTCTGTTGATGGTACACTTGTCTTAGTCTCTCTATTTCCCTCTTCAGTGCTTCTTGATGAGCTGCATTGTATAATATTTTATTTATTTGGTTTTTGGTTTGCACATTCAATGGCTATTTATCCATTAGGCATGTCACTATTAATAATTTGAAAGGTTAGGTTCAACTTGATAAAAGTGGTGATGTAAATCAGAATAAAAATCCTAGGCAGGTATTGAATTATAAAGCAGTATAAACTTACTGACATGCTATTAAATTAAGAATGAAAAATGTTAATAACAATGATTAAGTGCTTACCATCTTTGAAGATCTTATCCTGAGCTAGAGCAGCAATTCTTTGTTTAAGGGCACTGTTATCAACATTCAGCAGCAACCGCTGATGGTCTAGAAATGCAACCCTTGGCGACAACACTGAAACTTCTGCCTGAATTAAAATCACAACTACTTAAGATTAACCAAAATACGTTTAGACTTAATCTCATATGATTATTATACAATATCTGCTTCAACATACCTGCAATGAGGTTACACTACGTTCCAGTTCTGATATATACTGCAATTTCCTCACCCTTGATCTTTGAGCAGATTGTCTGTTCGCCAATATTCTAACCAAAGAGTATAAATTAAAACAAAAAAGGCTAATATCATAGACCTATCAAAGTTTTCTTGTTTTACTAGTCACGCACACGACTAGTCTATGAATAGTCGAAATAATAAGGGCAATATGAATCATATTAGTTTCATGATTGTTAGCTCCCACTGAAATTTATTGTGGTATGCAAGCTTCTATATAATGTAGTTATCGTGCATAGTCTCATGTATGCTAATCAACTTAAAGATTCAAAGGCAAGGACAAATATCAATTACTATCTGAATTCTGAATACCAAGGATGTTTAGCCAATGGTTTAGCTAAATTCGCAAAAGAAAAGAAAATTCTCTCTTTGAAATTGTAAATGAACGTGTCTGAATTATCACCAAGATTAATCGGTTCAATTCATGGCGATTACCTCTTGACCCTCTTGGGGTCAATTATCCGATCATTATTAGAACCATTGTCGTTACTTGCGGGAGGTTGTAACTCCGAATGGCATTGGCTTTGCACCTCATCAGATTCATTCTTGGTCTTCTGTTGCTTCTGATCGGAAGGAGCCGCTTCTTTGTCTTCGTTAATGCTGTTATGATCAGAAGGGCTTGAAGTGTTGGACGAAGATGGAGCAGCCATCGCATTGGAGATATCGTCGTTGAACATGGACATGAACTGCTCGTCGTCAAACTTATCGAATTCGTTATGCGTGGTTCCCGCCGGAGCGGCGGCGGAGTCGTCCAGCATTGGCGCCTCAAGGAATGCAATGGAGTCGCTCACGGAGCGCCTGTGAGTCCCACGTCTGGAGGAGGAGAAGTCGAGGAACTCATCGACCCAGGAAGGGTTTTGGGTAGAGGTGGTTGTGGCATTATTAGGCGCCGTGGCTCTAGGGGCTGGCATTGAAGAAGGGATCTTTTGGTGAGAAAAGTCAGGCCAAGTTGGTAACATGGTCGGAATCTTTGGAGGTAATTGTGCCATTTAGAGATATACCCCCCAAAACCAGGAAAATGGAAGAATTGATGAAATGAATGTAAGAGAAAGAAGAGGTCTTTAGCTTAGGAGGAGGAGGAGAAGAAGAAGAAGAAGAAAGAACGAAAAAAAGAAAGAAGAGGTTCCGGGTGATATTGGCATTTGAGTAGATATATACAAAATGTAATGGGTATTGGTAAGGCTGTGGACCTGCAGTGGGGTCACATGGGAAGAGAGGAGATTGAGACAGCCAATGTACAGCTGTTGGGGAGGGCTTTGGTTCTGAAACTCAACGGTATTACTGGAAAGTCGCCAGTAGTTTAATAAGAGCTAGAGGGAAGGAGGGAATCAGCCACCACGTGCCCATGTGACGGTCCCTTTATAATAATTCTCACTTTCTCTCTCATTATTTATTTTGAAAGTCTCAATTTCTGCTTACAATCATATTTCCCAGCTTTGTTTTCATCTGATCCAATTTGTTTTTGTAATATGTGATAACAAAGATTGATTTTAGTTTGGGGTAATGTAATGGTGAAACTGTTTCTAGCAATCTCGAATTTGCTAGTAACTCCAATCCTCACACTGTCGTCGGAAACGAAACGTTCGTAATTGATCCTACCAAGAAGTATTTCCCAAAAGTTAGAGGATCATCAACAAGAAAAATTCTCCTCTCCCTTCTTTTTTTGGTGACTCAAACTCAAAACCTCCTAAAAGTCTTAAGTGAGGAGTTGAAAATTTCCCAGATGCAATTTGTTTTTGTAATATTTAATATTAAAAGGGTAGAATGTAATAACAAAGATTGATTTTAGTTTGGGTTAATGTAATGTAATGTAATGGTGAAGACTGTTTGAAGAAGAGTGGAGAGAGGGATTTGGTGTATGATCTGTGAGCTGTTGAAGATAAAAAGGAAAGAGAGTTTAATCTTGAGGCCATGTGAACTGCTACACAGGGCTTGAGCTTTCCTTTTGCTCTGTCCCCAAACCATAACCACATGTAGGGTACTCTGTGCTGCTCCTTTTTCTTTTAATTTAAAATACTCTTAATGAGCAACAACAAGCACACCAGCTACTTCTTCCCACCTTCCCATTACTATCAAGAAAATTGGAATTTTTGTTACTAGACGTGGGATTAGATTATTATGGATACCGTAGTAGCCTTAGCCTAGCCTTGTCCCCAAGAGAATCCGTGCCAGACAATAAAGCATCTTCGACTTCATGCAGCGTATAAATGCCATGTGACACAGTCAGTCCCTCTCACAACTCAGGAACAACTAATTATTAATACATGTCATTACCAAATCTCATTTGCTTGCTTATTAAGTAGGGCCTTAAGATGAGATTACTCCAAGCTCCGTACAATTGCCTACCTCGGGACGTAGTTCATGCATACAGTGCTTTAGTTTGTGCTTTACCCTCACCTCACATGCAGGGACGTTTTTGTTAAGAATTTACAAGCAGTTGATTTACATTAACATGATGTATCAAATTATGAACACAAGAAAACCTTGTGAAGGGAAGGGACGCATTGAAATGGAGATGCCACATTATTTCTTTTATTATCAGAAACTCGTGACGCAATACAGGAAGTACAGGAAACAAACTTCCGCATTAGAATAAAGACGAAACTGAGCCATGGTTGTTCAAAGTAGAGAGGCATTGCTTTACAAGTTTGAGAAAGAGTCAAGAATGTACACGCAAACAAACAAACATTCATGATGCATGTAAGCAATTTTAGGATGACAAGCAAGTCTCCACCTGTACGAACAAAATTCCTTCCGCTATCCTCAACACCTACTAGGCAACTGTTGTATCTTATTAGCAGAGAGAGTTAAAATTATCCACTGCTTCATCACGGGGCAGGGTTCAATATCTATAACAGGCTTAATCAATCCTTTTACCATTTAAACATGGACATTGTTAAGCCAGCTTACAATTACTAAGCATAGAATAAGAGCACAACCCTTTTTAACACAGATATGAAAATCAAATATCAGCATCAATTTTTCGGAGATTGAAGAACTGGAAATATGTCCAAACCTGCGAGGAATAGTTGAGGCCACTTCATAGTATTTCCAAATCATCTACCCTTGGCAGGTTGACAAGCCACAGACTGTCCATTTTATGCATGTGCTTAAAGAGTGAGAACTCAAACTTTGAAGACTTGTTTCATAAAAACTGGAAAATGCAAAATATGTGATCAAAAGAAAATTGCAACTGAACAGCCTTAATATATATTGAACCATAAACTGTATTACCTAGCCAACTAGAATTTATATCTTTTCTGCATGAAGATCTTCACTTATAAGTCCTCCCTATATGCATCCTAAAAAGCCATAGATGTGATCATGACAACAAGGAATTTTGGTTTCATTTTGGTAATCGTGTGCACTCTGCTGATACCTTCAACAGCATGGCCAGAAGAACAGAAGTCCCCAAAGTATGACAACAGAGAAATGGAAGAAAGGTACAAGCAGTGGATGACACAACATGGCCGGAAATATAAGTCTAGAGATGAATATTTTTTGCGATTTGGTATATATCAATCCAACATTCAGATCATAGATGAAATCAATTCTCAGAACTTGTCATTCAGGCTCACCGACAACAAATTTGCAGACCTTACAAATGAGGAGTTCAAATCTATTTACCTAGGTTTTCAGCCTCAGGGACAAAAACAGAAGATATGCCAAAGCAATAGCACCTCTTTACCAGCTACCGTGGACTGGAGAAAGAAAGGCGCTGTTACTCCAATAAAGGATCAAGGCCAATGTGGTAGGACATTCCTTTGCCCTTTTGTTTATCTCATTCTAATTTGCCCAACAAATTTCAAATCTGGTACCACTTGATAGGAACTAGTAATGTTTGATTATTGCCACATTCTCTGATATTCCTAAATCACATGTTAAGTTGATAGCTGTGATACTTCTTCTTTTCTGTACATATGACAGCAAGTTATAACACAACTTTATATATGCTATAAGCAACTACAACGCTTGGATGTTTGAGAATATCTGTCCAATTGTCTGAAGAAGAAATCTTTCGATCCTAGATGACATATACCCTTATTCTATGTGGTACGACCAAAATATAAATTGACACTTAGGGAACATTTATTGTCAACTATGAAAATTTAAGTTAATTCTAAGTTAGGAAACCATTGATGCCATAATCACCCAACTTGGTGGCAATGAACATAAGTTAATTTCATCGCAAAGCATGATTCATTGAACCACTGGAATCAAGCTTACTTGCAACTTTTTCCTGACAAGTTCTAGCTTGATCCACTTTCTGTAAAAAGCTAAACAAGAGAAAATGAACTAAAATGCCATTATGAGATTGGTTTGATCTACATTATTCTAGTCAAAAGGACTTTGAATTTCATGTAATTATCTAGATTTTAGTTAAAGCATTTGGAATGAGAATATTCTACTGTTATTATTGCTCCAAATGCAGGGAGTTGCTGGGCATTCTCTGCAGTGGCAGCAGTAGAAGGTATCAATCAAATAAAAAAAGGAAAGTTGGTAGCTCTGTCGGAGCAAGAGCTTGTGGACTGTGATATTAGTGATGGTAACCAAGGCTGTAATGGTGGGCTCATGGAGAAAGCATTTCAGTATATAGTAAAGATCGGTGGACTCACAACCGAAGATGATTATCCGTACAAAGGAAGTGATGGGACATGCGACAAAGACAAGCTTAAAAAGCATGCAGGAATAATAAGCAGTTACGAGACAGTACCTGCCAATAATGAGAAGTGCCTACAAGCTACAGTTGTCCAGCAGCCTGTCTCTGTTGCAATTGATGCAGGTAGTTATGAATTTCAACTATACTCGGAAGGCATCTTTAGCGGTTTCTGTGATTATAAACTCAACCATGGGGTACTAGTAGTTGGCTATGGAGATGATGCTGGAGACAAGTACTGGACTGTGAAAAATTCATGGGGTGAAGACTGGGGCGAGTCAGGCTATGTAAGAATTCAACGCAATTTTAAGGACAAGAGAGGTATTTGTGGGATTGCCATGGAGGCCAGCTACCCTGTCAAGTATGATAAGTAGTCATTGGGTGCACCAGCCTGACTATGTTTCTAGAGTGATTAACTCCTATCCCAGCAAGATGACTTTTCAGAGAACAATTAAATTCAAGTAAAAGATGTCACTGAAATTTGAACTTAATAATAAGCTCAATATTAGGAAGTAGGCAGTCAAAAAGCACAGCAAATACACAAGTGGGTATGAGAAATACCTTGTAAAACAGAGATTAGCATGACCAACAGGACACCTCTTCTGGTAATGTACTATTATAATTTCCCTTCATATATTCTACCTTTAACCATTTGGCAAAACCAAAGATCATTTTAATAAACAAACGGTGATAAAGAACCTTCATATCAAACAGATCTAGGAATAGGTATAATAGATGGAAATCCTACAGTATACGTTTAAATATTTAGCAACTAGCACCAAACTCAACATCTGAACGCTATCACCGTAAGGTAATCATGCTGATATCCAATCAATAGAATTACGCACATTAGAATTACAATGTTGGTGCAGAAGAATGCAAGGGTTCTACTTACATATGCACAAGAAGATTGTGATAAGCTTTGAAATTCATACAGCAGTCTAATCAGGCCCTCTCATCTCTTTATAAGTTCAGCCAGTGCAACGGGCAAAATTTTAACTATAAGAGGCATAAAGGGAAGAGGAAAGGTCACTTTCAAACTTAAGCAATTGAACAACAGAAGCATGTGCAACAAGCAATTGCTTCAAACTTCAAAGAGAGTCTTGATCATCATGAAAAGGAACCAGAAAAACCAAAGGAATATAACATGTTGACCTCAATGGCATTTGTACACCAAGATAAAATAACAAAATATAAATATGTTAAAAAATAGGATGCAAAGAAGCGGAAGTTTGGGTCTACTAGAGTATGGGATCAATGCAAAATTAGTCAATGGAACAAGCATATGACATGTACTCCAGGTAAAGTTTCCAATCCTATAAGGAATATTATAATGTGGCCTAATAGCAACACCAAAATATTTTAAAATATTTAAGGTAAAACCTATAGCTATTTTCTTGAAAGAAATATATCAAATGTGAAAAACTAAATGGATTTTGCATTTTACTTCCAAGATAACATAGAGTATACCATAGACATGATATTATTGGAATGACTTACGGTAACATTGACAGCGTAGTAGAACCACATTCCTACAAAATCACATTCTAAAAGTGGGCAGGCAAATGTATGAACTCCTGTCTCCACAAAGCTACCATTGGTCTATGGGATGGGCGTACAATTGGCTACTGTGAAGAAAACAGAAGATTCATAAAAAAGACACCAAGTATGAAAGTCAATCATTGATCAGAAAAGATAGTCATAAAATGTATCAGAAGTCCTTTATATTAACAATT
>JANITX010000010.1:10207355-10221758 GCA_027564395.1 Erythroxylum ulei | reverse complement strand
GCCTTCACTTTTTCATTGGGATTAATAGTTCCACCTCGAACAAAGGTCTTTGATCCACCATCACCCTGGAATGACTCCACAAACTCAGCGTATAATCGAGCTGTTTCATCCTCCGCTCTCTTGACAACAGAAGGCAAACAATAAGAAAAGGCAGCTGAGGAAAATATATACAGAAGGTTTTAGTTTAATAAGAAAGCACCTTCTTTTTAGCTTCTTCCTCTTCTCTATGTTTCTGGAATGGCGTTTTTTTGCGAGTGATAGAGAAAGAACTCATCTTTGCATAAATTTCTAAACAAGCAATTTAAGCAAGCGCATCAATAGCGAAATTATATATATTTATTTAACAAAAAAAAATCCCAACTCACTTCACAAAGCATCCCATTCACTCCCATATACACAACAACAAAACCTGACAAACCAATGTTTACACCTGCAAGCAAGCAGAACACTTGGATCTTCTTTCAAAAAGAGAGACAGAGAGAGAGAGAGCAACACAGAAGCAGTCAAAGTAACAATGAAGCTGAAAAGAAAGACAAGATAATCAAACGCAGGTGAGCTAACGCACTCCACAACGATTTCTAAAAAGGAAAACTAATTCAAAACAGAAACCCTAATTATGTTTATCGTTAAGTAATAAATGGGCATAGATTTACGCAATTTACTGCTTTCTACTTCAATAAGAAAAAAAATGAAGCTGCAAAATCAACTGTTAAACTTGAAAGCCACAATGAAAAAACCCAGAATTCGTATTAAGCTAAGGAATTTAATGAAACGAACCTGTAAGAATCGAAGCGAGGATCGATACAGTTTGTTGGTTTACAAACAAGACGATCAGCTCAGAGAGAGATTAATTGAAAAGGTTGAAATCAGTTGCATAACCTTAACGGTGAGGCACACCGAGAAAAAGATGACAGAGCGTAGAGCCCTAAGGTCATAAAGCTCCAGAACACACGGTGGCATCCAAGGTATGTGAGCATCGGAGCTTTCTTTCGGGCTTCTTTCAATCGTATTGTTGGGCCAAACCTCAACTATTCTCGGCCTAACCTCAATGGAATCTAGCTCTCTTTACTATGGGCATTCTCCTCGGATAGAGTTCTTAACATAGAGCTTTCAAATTTGTGTAATATTGTGGTTACAAATGGCACTTATATAGGGGAAATAATTTAGATGTTTATGAATTTTAAAAATTTTCTAAATATAATAAATAATTTGTTTAACTATTAAATGAGCATATTAATATAATTAAAGAAAATTGTCATTTTTTAGAAGAAGAATAAAATTAATTTGATGTGTAAACACTGATACGAAGAAGAATATAACAAACTATTACAAGAGTTACTTCCGAGTCTAAAGGAGGTAAAGATAATAGTACGCTAGAAGAAAACAATTACAAAGTCATTTCCCGTACTCTAAAAATATAGCAGTATTAAGGTAGAGGAAGTAAAGACAAAGTTATAGAATACCAACATTATAATAAGAGTTAATTACAAAAAAATCTCAAATTTTACTCAATTTTGTAATTATAGTTATAACTTTAAAAAGTAGCAATTAAGTACTTAAACTTTTAATTTTTTTAAAATCTAAATCAACGTTAGTATCTTCGTTAACGTTACTGACAAGGCAAGCCACATAAGACTGAAACCCTAAACATCTGTGATTATAGCTGTATAAAATTATAAAGATAAGAGTTAATTAAACAACTTAAGTAAATTATCCATTTAGATTGTTACCCTTTCAAATTAGGATTTTATATCGTACACCTTTTCTTCACTCCTCTTTGCAGGATAAAGTGTTCTCAAACCAACTATAAATATTTTTAGCTCCTTTTCACACTAGTTACAAACCATTCTTCGTTGTAGTAAGTGTTTCGCACTATTCTTAGTTGTTTCACCATTCTTCATTGTCTCTTTTGTTGAATATAATTTCTCAATTCTTCTTTGGGTTGTGCACTGAATGGAGTTGATAGTGTGAGATGGTGGGTAACTAACTATGTTCATGTGTGTAATGTAGATAGGTTTGGACATGATTTAATTTTTTTCCACAACCAGTAATGTTCTACAACCTACTTTTACTTACGACTATATCTTGTAATTTCTATAATGTTGTCTGAAAATTTGAATGTGTTATGTGTTATTCATGTCTTATTGGATATGTAATGCTATCTATATGTAATTTTTGCAACTCTTCTATCAGACACAACATTTTATAATGTGCATCCCCAATTTTTTATGTAGAAAAACATCCCATGTCTATCATGTAAAAGGAATTTTGATGTTAAATGAACATTTTCAACTTTATCAACATGTTGGTTACTCCATTAAGTAAATCAAGAAAGCTCTGTCAAGATTAATTAAGTTTTGGAAAACAATTAGCTTAGGACTCATTATAACTTTTGTATTAATGACCTAGGAGCTTGCATCTAAAACTTATGAAATAGAAACTATCAGATTTATCAACAAAAGAAATAGTTCTCTCTCCACTCTTTTTGCATTGACAATGTTACACAATTTCTCCCTTTCCCTTAAGCAATCTCTTGATATCTTCTACTCTATCACTCAATTATTCTAGCTTGGAAATTTCTCCTTCTACTTCCTCTTCAAACGGTAAGCTTTGCAATGTTAACATTAACTACCAACCTCACCAACCTGAAACAATTATCTTTTATGTACTCTTTTTTATCACAATAATCACAGTGACCTTTGTCTTTCTTTGACTTAAAACTTATTTGCATCCCTTTTTGATGAATGATTTTATGACAATATGATTGCTTATGTTGTGTACTCATCTTGATTACTTATTTTGTGTACTTATCTTGTAACATCCCGTCCCCTATTAAGGGTTAGGACCCGAACTTTCAGTACGTGTAAGCTCAAATAGAAATTAAGACAATGCATTTTCTTGCTCATGCATCATGTTAGCATATATGCATCTAAATACTAAATGTTTTCGTATAAGAGTGGTACATGCATTCAATGACAACTTCCGGATATAAATGGCATTAAATGTTATTTTATAGAAAATGAGGAGAAAAAGGAGTAGAAAGAGTGATATTGGTGTGGGTTGTGATAAGGAAAGATTTAGAAACCAGACTGGTAGTGATAAAGATAGTGATCTGGAAAATGTTGACTGAGTATGCTTCATTCTTTTAGCCATAACGTTTTCTCTAGTCATCCAAACGAGATGATTCTTACTTTAGATTAAACTAGAGATATATGGCTACATTTTATATGAAGACATCGAGTTTCAATTCTATCTCTAAGAGTCTCAAAATTTGTCTCGAAGTGAAGAATTGGGTGCAGTGTTGGTGTATGAAAGGAAATTTTGTCTTCGGACTTTAGGGGCAATTTTGGAATTGATAAAAATAGATTTTTGGCAAAGTTATCTTCTGGAAAGTTGTAGAGCTTTCTTTTATCTTTCCAACGGTCCAAGAACGACCTAAATCTGATATTTGTAGTGAAAGTTATGCCCTTTTGATTGCTTCAGCCTTAGATATCGTCTCATGTTTGACTTTTTGCGTCTCAGTTTGACCGTCTCATTTTGCTTCCGTCTCATAGTGACGTCATCATCGTCTTAGTATGACGTCATCATCGTCTTAGTTTGACTTTTTGCGTCTCAGTTTGACCGTCTCATTTTGCTTCGTCTCATTTTGCTTCCGTCTCAGAATGACGTCATCATCGTCTTAGTTTGACTTTTTGTGTCTCAGTTACTGTTCATCGTCACCTTCTGTCCCATTTTAGACCCTTCAAAAGTTGGAATTGGCCTTTGAGGTCTTCATAAGAGTTGTAGATCTTGAAATTATCTTTCCAACCATATAAAGAACTACTAAATCCGATATCTGTACGGAAAGTTATGGCATTTTCCCAATCTATATTGACTGGTGATGTCATCATCATCTGCTTTTGTTTTGACCACTTAGATAAAAGAATTTGCCTTTGATTTCTTCATAAGAGTTGTAGCTCTTGAATTCGTCTTTCCAACCAGCTATAGAACACCTAAATCCGATATCTTTAGGGGAAGTTATGACAATTTTCCCAACCTTGCTTCGTCTGATGATGTCACATCGTCTCAAAAATGACGTCAAGTATAGTCTGATCCATTTTCTACCCTTTATACGATGGAATTGGCCTTCTAGTTCTTCATGAAAGTTGTATATATCGACGTCTTCTTTCTAATGGCTCAAAAACAAAGTCAATCCGACATCTGTAGCAAAAGTTATGGCTTTCGTACTGAGTCATGCACATTATATGTAAGAGCAGAAACGTGTTGGAGTCTTTTGGCCATAACTTCTTCTCTAGACATCCAAATGATCTGATTCTTGAACCATTGGATTCATAAGACTTTTCTATATATCTCCTCCAAGAATCACAATTATCTGAAATGAATTGAAAAATATTGAGTGGAAAAGGTGTGATGGGTACTGTGAGTGTGTCCTATAAACTGGTGTTATCTCACTGAATATACTTCAATGTTTTGATGTTTTCTGAATCAGTGGAGGTCCAAATGAAATGATTTCGGTGGCATTAGAAACTTAAGACATAAGGGAACAAGTTTCTAGAAGAAAGTATTGCAAAATAACTTCAATGTTTTGGAAAGTTTATTAGTGTACCAAAGGTATGAGCATGTTCGGGAATACCAATTTCACATGATAAAGTGATTAAATTATGAAATGAAAATAGGCAAGAGATATGAAGTTGGTAAAGTACCCGGGATTGTCATTGAACATGCATTGTACATAGCCCATAGAACTATTTGGGCATAAATGAGTTTTGTAGCGCTTGTGAATTGTGTTTTGCATAAATGGGTTGTGCAGATCAAGTGTCCGCATTCAGGCGTTCCCAGACTTTGAAAGAAAATGCTAATCTGGAGCGTCCAGTGAGTAGACCGAGATGGTCTTACTTTATTGTTTGTTTCATTTATGTCCTCAATTGAGTGATAATGAATAATTATGAATGTGACTTGCTTGTTGAATTCCGGACAATGAAGGTTCAATGACTGTGATATATGGATGAGATATTGAAGTACAAATTGTATGTAAATGTGATGGTTAAATGTTTTCGGAATATGCATTGCATGCAAAATGATAAGTGAATACTCAACTATATGTTGAATACTGGACTACGGTCCGATGAAAGTGAATGTGATCTAATAAGGGCATGCAATGTAAGTGATGCATTCCATTGCATGAATGCATGAAAAATAAAGGAAGTTATGACCGGAGTCGTCAGGATAAAGAGCTTAAGGCTCAGAATGTGAAAAAGAGCTTCAAGCTCAGAGTGTGATCAGAGCCTCGGGCTCGACTGCGACTGTCCCCGGTATCCACGAAGGGATATGGGATGTTATATGCTACTGCTCGGTATCCACGAAGGGATATGAGCGAATGACAAGGCACTCGGTCATAACGACAATAATAAAGGGAAAGTGAGTCTCATGTGCACTGCATATGCATAATGAAAAATGTGAATTATGATGCATAGTGTAAATGCTTAAATTATGTGGTATGTGAAATAATGTGAAATGTGAAAGTATGATGTGTGAATATGATTATGTGTTATATGATTGGGTGAGCCATCGATGATGGTCACTCACTGAGTTCGCAAAACTCACCCAAAATTTGTAACTATTTTTCATGATCAGAAGAATACCCCGTTAGATCAACGGTAGTGTACTTACAGCATACAAGTGAAGAATAGAGGTCGGGATCAGTTCGTGTCTGCATTGCATGTCTTTAATTTTGTACTGAATTTTATATTCCGCGTTTTTGTATAAAATTGTATTTTGAAATAACTTAAGTGTTTTTGTAATTGTGAAAGGGCCTAAATGGCCATTGAAAATTGTGTTAAGTGAAAACGTGTATGAATGAATGAGGGCCCAATTGGCCATACGGAAAATTTGGAAATTTCATTGTATGATTGAAAAGGGGTTCTTCCCTATTTGATTATCGACTTCCGCATATGGTGTTTTGTGATTCAAAAAAAAATTTATACGGATTTTCGAGTGATTGAGTGCTTTAGCACGCTACCCTCGCGGGGCACGGACTCGGATATCACCGTCGATGTCGGGTTCGGGTCACGCGGGAGTGGGGTGTTACATATCTTGATCACTTATTTTAGGCCTTCAAAACTTGTTTAAAACTCTCATTAAGCTTGTACTCTCAATATCATTGAATAATCTTTGTTAGTAGTAGGTAAAGAATTATGCAATACAGTCTGATTTCCCTTTTGATCATATCCTTCATACAATTCCATTAAGAATAACATCAATACTCTTCTTGATCACAATAATCAAAGTAACCTTTGTCTTTCTTTGACTTAAAACTTCTTTGTATCCTTTTTTGATGAATGATTTTATGATTTTATGACAATGTGATTACTTATTTTGTGTACTCATCTTGATCACTTATCTCAAGCCTTCAAAACTTGTTTGGACCTCTCTTTAAGCTTCTACTCTCAATATCATTGAATAATCTTTGTTAATAGTAGGTAAAGAATTATGTAATACCATCCGATTTCTCTTTTGATCATGTCCTTCATATAAATCCATCAAGAATAACATCATTCATATTATTTACTTCTTAATATATTTATTACTCCATAACTAAAATGTGGTTGAGGATCTAACTCTATCAACTCATCTCATAATCTCTTATGTATTTCGTTCGAAGATCCTAAAGGGATGTAATATATATGAATTCTACTACCAAATCCTTCAAAGTTGAATTTAAAATCTACTATGTCACCAAATAATCTACCACCTGCAATTACTCACTCAATCAAATCATACTCAAGCATTTTAACCTTGTCATCCACAAACCTTAATTTGATCTTAGTGATCTATTGTTAGATCAAATCAAAGATGTTACTACTAGATTGATAAATAAATGATCAGAATTTTGACCCTGACTTCTTTTTCGAAAGCAACTTTTGAGTAAATAACCTCTCTTTGAAAGCACATTTAAGTTACTAATTAAATATTTGTGTGATGATATTGAAATAGGATAAACAAATATGGGTACCAGAAATAAAAAAAATATATGTAGCTTTAGTTACTTATGCTCTGGTATATATTTAACATCGAAAGAGTGTCAAGGTGTTAACGAATTTAAGTATGCTATTTATTGTTGTTTTGATAATGTAGTAGAAGCTAAAAGGATATATTATCAATTTTATCAAGAGAAAGCATTATGTTCAATGCTAAAGTAATTTTAATATATATTCATTGTTATAGCCTAACACTGGCCAACATTTATATGAATGCATCAATTGAAAAGTAAGTATTTCAATTATTGATTTTTAACAATGCCATTAGTATAAACAAATTTAATCAATATTCAAATTGAAGGTGTCTTGTAGATACATAGATTTGTAAATCAGATGAAGTTTTATTTTCTTATCAAAAAAATGTCAAACATCTTCTGTACGTTGGGGTAAAAGTCTTGTTCCCAAGATGCATTGTTGTTTGCAATAAGTATAAGTAGTAATTTACCTGCATAATGCAAAACTTTTATAAGCCTAATATTTTTGTTTATATCTTTATTTTATAGGTCCTATATGATTTCATAGCTTGGGCGTTCGATATAAGTAGCACAAATATGGGCACATCGTAACAATTAAAAGTTGAAATGTAATTTTTCTCTTTTTGTAACTGGAGGGAGTATGTTGTCATGAAAGAACAAGGAAACCATTGAGTATGCAAGTAGTATGTTGTGTTGATGTTAAGTCATTTGCAAACTTCATTGTTAGGTTGGTAATGAAAACGAAAATGTGGCATTAATGACTCTTAATTTGTTGAACTCATTGTTGACCTCATTAATTTTGGTCAATTTCAGTTTCAACAGGCTAGCTTAAGTATTTCATCCATAATTAATGTGATAAAGAGAATTTTTTGTCTTATCTTTTTTATTGAAAAAGGTTTCATATTGGGACCTTGTTAGAAAGAATATAACAAATTTAACTTATCTGGTTCATAATTCTTAGATCATGACATCATTTTATTATCAAATGCAAATGGGAACGCAACCATAGTATTGATGTTAGATTCACTTAGATTATTATTAATTACAAGTAGAAAGACACACATATATGCCGCAATACGTCCATAATCACATTAAATATGTATGTAGCTATGCCTTGTTCCATGGTATGATAATGTGAGAAATAAAGAGAAGGAGCAAATAAAACTTGTGGACAATGCCACGAGAAAATGTAAAACTTGAAAGAAACTATAACAACTCTCAATTAATACTTATGGACCATAATTTAGAACTCTGGAATCAACAATTATATAATTAATATATCAATACCATAAATATCTAAACTTGGATCATATGTTATACACAACAAATGAGCTAGTCAAAATGATTGCATTCATAAATGAAACTTGGATCAAACACTAACACAAAATATATTAAAACTAAGCCACTAATTCTGTATTACTGAGCAAAGTACAAATAGCGATTTTACAATATGACACTTATAGAACAATGTCAAACCATGTTCAAATTGTGAACCAAATCATGTCAAATTTATCAAACAAATGATAACTAATACATAACTAGAAGTTGGAATCCAAATTCTCAAACATCAACAACTTTAGATTTTCTAGGAGAAGATCTTTTTGCCCTTAGTTTGATCCTCCTTTTAGTTTGAGTTGTATTACTAGTTGTATTTTGTGAAGTCTAAGTAAGTAGTTGTTGCATTAGTACTCAGAGTTTCTAGCACTTGACATTAACTTTCACCTATCTGTGAAGCATAAAAAATCAAAAGGCTAAATATTACCATTTTTTGTAATTACATATAAGTAGCGTAAATATATATTTAAATGACTTACCGTAAAATAGGTATTCCCACTAAATTTCCCAAATGTCACTCCATATCCTTTAATTGCCTATATAAACAAAAGGAATTATAATGTTATATAAGTTAGAGACAAAATAACTTAAAACTAAATATGAATATTCACTAACCATTCTCTTTTATCTTCTTAAGATAGAAGATATAGTATTTGAGCCTGTAGATACTGATTCTGTAGATCTTTGAACTGGACGACTACCAAAATTGGATGAAAGAGCTTTAATTTATGGTGGCCTTTCTCTTTTTCATTGCATTATACACATTGATATACTTTATGATGAATAAATAGTCATTTTTCCAACTAAAATGAAGAGAAACAAAAAAATTAATAATAACTACCTTAACAATTTTAGGTTGGCCTAAAGGTTGACTCTTATTTTTGCATCCTCTTATATTGTGACCAATTTCATAACAATGATGACATCTCATAGCTATTCCAACCTTTCTCAATTTATTGGGATTTCGTTGTTCTTCAGTCTTATCCTTTTTCTTGCCTTTTTGGGTCTTCCAGTCATCTTCTTGATCAATAGAGGTATATTGGCTGAAGATTTCCATACTTCGGCTAAAATTTAGGACCACTAATGGGTTTCATAGCATATTGGTAACTCTTTAAAAAATAATCACGCTTGTAACATCAATTGACATAAGCATCGATATCCTCACTTTGATATGCTATAAAAGACACTATATGTTTACATAGAATCCCTGTTAAATCCTATAGTCTACATTGACAAGGTCATGCTTATAAATCAACGATGAACTTGTTCGTAAAAATTGTGACTTCAAATTTCAAATTCCCATTTGTCTTGGTCATACAATGCCTTGCTTCCCATTTTGCAACCTTTATTTTTTTCGTCGCTTTTGAGCATATATCATTAGAGGATTTGAGCATTATGCCCCTTTTTTCATCTATGTGAGTCATTAAAGAACCTCAAATGTTTTTTAAAATACTGATCAAGCTTTTCATACGAGCTTCACAAATGAATCCATTAAATGTCTCCGATATATTACTATGAACTATTTCACACTTTGATCTTGTACTAAAAATGCCTTCACAAAAGTCTCTAGTTTCCTAATTTTGAAATCATCATATGCCTTCATTGAAATACTCTTCAACTGTTTCATTACCTCATCAAATCCAACTTCCATTATGCAACTCACCACTTGTCAAAATAAACTCCTATATGCATATCCTTTATGATCACTTAACCAATTTGCATAGACATGTCGGGCACATTTTCTATGCTTAGCTTTTGGAAACAGATTCTTCAATACATCAACTAAACCTTGTAACAGAAAAGGTAACATAAATTGAAGAAGATAATTTACATTAAGAAATGAACATCACATCATTTATAAGTCGATTCACCCTAGGAATTTTCCATACTCATTTATAAGTTTAGGCTAATTAAATAAGTGACATTATTAGTACATTTTGATGAGAATGAATAGCTAAAGCGATAAGGTAGGCAAAATTTTGTGTTTTAAAAAAAGAGGTTGTATAATTTTAACTAAAATAACTATTCCGCTGGCCTTCGAGTTATGATTAGAGCTAGTAACCAGTTGAGAATGTGATGTAGCTGAGTAACTGGATCGACACGCATCAGAAATGTAATGCTTCATGTAAAAAGGCTATAATGACATTCCAACCAAGCAACTTAATAACAACATAACTTAGTTGACTAACCGGAGGAGTTTTAGGGTAAAGATCGAAGAACAGAGGAGTTTTGGAGCAAATTCGGGCCAATTGCATGGCTGGGCCACGATTGTGATTGAAAGGCATGACATAGGCCATGATCGTGGCCTGTAGAGCCATGGTCGTGGCTTACGTCGAGCAGATGCGTAGTCACTTCCAAACTTCACGTTTCGAGAGATTTTTTGGACCTTTCGGACTTTCAAAAAACCCTATTTCAACCCTAAACACAAAAGAACATAAACAGAACAACAAGAATAGAAAGAGGGAGCTTTACATTCAACCACTGTTAGAAACCCCAAAGGGAGAGAAAAAGAAGAGAGAGAGAGAAGAAGAAGTGGATCCCAACACTATCGCTCCCTAAATCAGGTGGTATCTTGACGCTGCTGCCTTCCCGATTTGTCCAACCTAAGTTCCATTTTATCTTCATTTCCTTTTTCATTTAAATATATAAAGTTGACATGGATTGTACGGAAATGGATTTTAGGATGTTGATAATGTTCCGAACTCTTTATCAGGATTTTACTTTGACTTAATGTTGACTTAGTTATTTTCTGTGTTGATTGGTTTGGGTGCTGTAATTGATGAATGTAATTGCATGTTTCGGTAACAAATTGAGAGCATGAGCCAGATAAAAATGATTATATCGGATTAATGAGAGTTAGGTGATCTAATTGACCACTTAATCAATCTAGTCGGTAATTTTATAAAGAGAGATCTTACGCGAGACTCGATTGTTTATTAGAGAGCTTTAGAACTTATTAGAATTGTGCGTAATTTGTGAATTGAGAGATTGCAAGTTCTATAATTCTATTAGGGTTTACAAGTTAGGGTTTAATGTTTATAATTTAAGAGAGAATAATCAACCCTACGACCATCTAAAATCGATACACCGTAAACACTTAAATGGCTAGATAAGCATTAATGATAAGTAAAATAACCTCTTTCATAACTTGACTAACTCTTTTGACGGATTTCCATTGTGACCTGTGTGACTGCTCAATTTAATTCTGTTTGTTGAAATTTTTGCTTTACAATTCTTGAATCAATTTCTCGTATTTACTTTCCATGTTCACTTGTGTAGTTTTTATTTCTTTTTTTTATTCTTTTCTTTGAGCCTTAGACGACTTAAGATTAGGCTAGTACCCTCCTCGTGGGATCGACATCTCTTATACTACAGTCACGACCAGTGCACTTGTGGTATTTAAGGGCTTATAAATTTTAAAGCTCAAACGACATGATCAATAGTCTAAACTAAAGCTTGTTTTTGTACGCTATGGAAATACTTTTTATATAGACTAATGGTATTTTTATAAGGACAAGATGTAACATCTCGTTTCCATACTAAGGGTTAGAACCTTAGATTTTTGTAAATGAGAAATAGCAATAAGAGATTAGAAAAATGCATTTCATATTCATTGCATAATATAGTATACATACACGTGAATTTGATTATTGCACATAAGATTTGTTTATGCACTCATTTGACATTTTCAAGGTATAAATGATTGTTTTAATATGATTATAATGTGAATTGTGGATTATGTGTCTTAAAAATTGAGTTGGTGTGTGTAATTAGTGATTTAAAATTTTGGTGAAAATTTGGGAAAATTATGAAATTTATGGGTATTTTTGGACTAGAAAAATGCCAAGTGAAGAGACAATTGATGAATAGTAGTAGAAATAAGTGTCAGATGGTCATAGAAATTTTGATGAATGACATTGGGATTTAATGACATATGTCATAAAAAATTGGGAGTCAACTGGATTAGAAATTAGAGACTAATGGATTGGATATTAATGAGGACCCATTAAAAACCACTAGGGGGTGACATATGGCAAGTGATAAATGTCACTTGCCATGCCACACATCCAACCATGATATTTCCTTCATTTGAAAGACTATATTTTGTCTTTCATTTTCATTTGGTGCTTTCTTCTTCTGTCTTCATTTACAATCTTCATCTTCTGCATTTCTTCTTCTTCATTTCCATGATACTTTCAACCCTCACCATTATGAACTTTGCCACCATTTTTCACGCACTTCTTCAAGATCATATGTCTTCTTCTTGAAGAAGAGTCTAACCTAATCCACCTTCTATGTTGATGATCGAATGATACTAGAGAAGCTAGGGTTAAGTGTTATTTGAAGATCTTGAGGTTAAAAAAGTAAGTATAAAGAATTGCTCTTCTTTATTTGTTGAATGAAACATGCTATGATGATATTTAAGAGTTAATTGGTCATAAAATGAGGATGGATACATGCTAAATGTGAATGAGAAACATGGGTAGATTCAGGTCTTGCTTTTATATATATGATGATCAATATTTCATAAGATGTTGTTGAGATGATTTGAGTTAGAATGATCATTAAAGATGGTGTAGGAAAAAGTGTAGAAAAATTTGATAGTTAGGAATGAAATAAAGGTGAAAAATGAAGTATAACGTTTCCGAAAAATTAGTGATGAAAGTGTATAAGAATATGTTTTATTTTGGTGTTTACGAACAAGTATGGATTTTGATTTGTGTGTGAATGATTTGAGCTTAAATGGAAGTAGGAATGAAGAGAGGAAACCTCAGGGGAGTTGCACGATCATGTAGGAAGCGTCAGGTAGTGCACGATCATGCACAAGCATGATCGTTACAGAGAGGAATCAATAGGTAGTGCACGATCATGCACAAGCACGATCATGACAATGAAGGTGCAATGCTTTTGACAGTTTTAAACACCTTTCATTGTTTTGACCATAACTTCTTCTCCGGACCTCCGATTGACTTGAAATTTGAACCACAAGCTCCTCACACATTGTCCTTCGTCTCTACCAGAAGTCATTGTCATCTAATTTCACTAGGAAAGGATTAGTAAATGGTTGATTGATGAGTTCAGGATGAAAATGATGAAGTGTGCTAGAATAGGTTAAATGGAGTGCTTTCATTGAACATGCATCTGTATTTTGACCTTATCTTGATCTGTAGATATCCAAATGGGATCATTTTTTATTAATATTAAACTAGATATATGTTTCTACAATTTTCATGAACGACTTGAATTGTATTTCTGTTTCTAAGTGTTTCAAAATTTGGCTTGAAGTTGAGTGCAGTGTGATATCATGGTGTGAGAACATTCTGAAGTATTTTGTGTATAACTTGTAGAATACTGAATCGAATTGTATGAACTTTAGTTCATTAGCAACTTGCGAAATATGGGAACATTTGTTTAGAATAATGCCTAAATACTTCATTTTCCTTGTAAAAATGGCTAGGAAAGATTGTTTGAAAATCTATTTTAAGAAAAGCTGAAATGATGCTTGGATTAAGTGACTAAATGTGTGATATTTTTGAAGTGATAATTGATGTTATAACTTAGTGAATGAATTGTTGATATCAAAGTACCAAAGGCATGAGTATAATGGGAATGAAGACGTTCATATGACTGTAGTTGTGATTCAAAGGAGTTGAGTAATATGTGTTAAGTAAAGGTGAATGAGAATTGGAAATTATAAGAGCAAATAATGCTAAATAAGAAATGAGGAGTAATTGAATTATGATATTAGAATAACCAAGTATTCTTGAGGTGTAAACCTAAGAATAAGCTAGACACATTGTTGGACCCCATTTTTGGAGCCCAACATTGGACATGGGATCATAAAGCTTGAGCGTAGAGGAAGGCTAAGAGTTTGGAAATTTAAAAGAAAAATCCTTTGGAAGCAAAGGTGGGCTTCGCCGTGGTGAACATATGTGAGAAAACTTCTCTGACCCCTTCGGGTCAATTTCGCCGCAGCAGCTGTTGGATCGGAAAAAGAAAACATGCTTTGTTTGAAAAAACGGTAGATTTCAAAACTTTTAAGAAATCATTACTTG
>JANITX010000010.1:10191797-10203885 GCA_027564395.1 Erythroxylum ulei | reverse complement strand
TAACCAATTCTATACATTTTATTATTATCAAAACATAAGTAGGATTTAATTTGTCAACCACCATTGGTCCAACAATCCTCACGAGCTTTCAGTGCATAAGCTCGAGCCGAAGTATAAGGCACAGCTGGTCAATTAACAATCTCCGACTGATTACTCTGATTTAGTCTATTCTGCCCAGATCCTCCTCGACCTCTACCACGTCCTCTTTTCCCAGCAGATGTATGAAAGACCTCTCAACTGGCTTGTGATGTTTGAGCTTGGTTGAGAGGGCAACTGGCTATCTTATGCTCAGTACTGCCACAACGGAAACATGCACCTATAGCTCTCCAATAGACACCCCAATGATGGTTAGAGCAGTGTGGGCACGCTGGGGCACCAGAACCTCTACCCTCAGAGGAACCCCTACTAGATACAGTCGATGTGGGAAAGTTTTGTTGCCTTCCCCTAGTCACAAATCTCTGAGCAACTTTCGGTGTAGAGGAAGTATCTTCTCGACTTCGTTTCCCTGAGGAGTGGCCACCTCTAGAAGAGCCTCTTTTCTGACTTCTTTCTTTCCTGATTGTCTCTTGTCTTTCTATTTTCATCGCAACTTGCACCAACTGATGGTAAGTAACTTGTTGCAATAGAGTAAACGCTGCCAGATGCTCCTTGATAGAGTCATGCAATCCCTTCTCGAACTGATGGCATTGGAACTCATCAGTAAGTACAAATTCAGGGGCATACTTACTGAGCTGATTAAATTCCCGGTCATACTCTGCAACTAACAAACTCCTCTGTTTTAGATTCAAAAATTGCTTCCACTTATCCTTCCTATAAGCCTCTGTCAGATACTTAGCTTTAAATTCTTGGGCAAAGAAATCCCAAGTCAGAGTTACCGGTAGCTGAGGACTCCTCAGAACGAACTTCCACTATTCATAAGCTGCTCCCTGAAGGAGAGGGGCAACATAGTGAACCATCTGCTCTGCTGGACAACTGATCTCATTTAGTACCCTCTTCACCTTCTTAATCCAGAACTCAGCCCTTTCAGATTCCTCCAGAGATGTCCCAGTAAATTCCTCAGTTCTATACTTCCTCAGTTGATCAATCGGAACCTTAGGTGTTGTCATCCGATGCAGCAACGTCATCATATCTTGGGACAACTTAATCAAAGCCTCTCCTTGAGCTGGAGGAGGAGGTGGCACCTCAGCTTCACCTCGATTGACCCCCGATAGTCTAAGTATTTCTGAACGAGTTTGCTCCGGCTGATTACCCTTAGCAACTTCGTAAAATTGTAACACCCACATTCCCCCTGGAAGGATATATGAATGGCACACAAAATAGTATAAACAAACCAAAACATTTCACACATGCATTTTCATAAACATGTATTATTGCAACTAGGGTATATTTTAGGGCCTTACAAAATGATACATATTCCAAGAGGAAAAAGTAAAGGAAAAACTAAGAAATCTTAATTTGGGACAATTAGAAATACTGCAAAGAAGTAAATCATATAAGCAATTCAATTCCTAGACAAAATCTAAAGTAGTTCTTCACCGATTTAGGTTAGACAACCTCTGTTTTACCTTGAAATACTTATTTAGGGCGATCCTAGATTTTCATTTAAACACCTAATTTGCTTAAGGTACATAACTTGATATATTTCAAGTAATAAATAAAATAAAGAACCTTTAATCCAATTTTTTTATCTATCTTAATGGATATTCATCACATTTTAGTCTACATTCTTGAATGCAATATCTAATGCATACTTTTTGTGTGAAACTTATTTTTTTAATTTTTCACTTATTCAATTTACTAAGAGATCAAACATTTAAGAGGAATATATGGAGTTGGATAAAATGAATAAATTTTTTTGAGTAGTGTATGAAATCAATGTTAGACTTGATAATTCTTCCCTTAATTCTTCATTTCATTACAAATAAAACATTATGTATCTTCTTAAACCTCATTTAAAATAGTCCATGTTATTGAGAACAAGCGTAACTTTATAAGTTTCAACTTAATCAGCTAAAAGAAATGAAGAAATAGACAACCAATTTAGTTATTAGACAAATAAATCCAAATCACAACATGAAGTTAATAGTCCTAGTTTCATTACAATATGTATAACAGTTGCAATTTAGCTACCAAAGAGAATTATTCCAACCAATTTAACCAAATATACAAAGCTACAATTATCAGTACGGAAGGGACAAACAACTTGCCTTATATTGTGAAACTCTTACTATAACTACTAGTTTAGTTGGTGAAAATATAGACACAATGAAGAAAGGCCAAAACTAGAGTATGGTAGAATATTATCCTCTTAATCCTAATTTTATAGCATGGTAGAATATTAGAAACAATTTTCACAAAAATATTTTAAATTTTTACAAAGATTTAAGCACTAATCCAGATAAACTAAGGACATGCAGATGGATAAATTAATAACTATCTAATCACATTATGTTCCAAGCATAATTCATAAGCCAAATGAATAAGAAGTGCTTCCTTTTAATCTTGTAATGAAATAAAAAAGGAACTTGGGTAAAAAATTTTAAAAACAAGACAAAGTCCAAACAAAACACACCTAAAAATCATAATTTCTATAATGCGATAGAGAATATTGATGCAATATATTTTGTAATGCAAAGAGGAGTGAAGAATGGTATGTGATAGAGAATGGTGTAAGATAGAGAATGGTGTGTTGGCAAAGAAGATTGGTGTAATAAGGAAGAAAATAAAGAAAAGCCCTTCTTGATTTTCCTATAATGAACTAAAAAAAGAGGAGAAGCAGAGATTGGTGCGATAGCAAAGGAAGAGTAACAACTTGAACTGCTAAATTGATTTAGCGTTTTAACCCTAAACGATGTAGTTTCTCTAATTAGCTTAATGAAATTTAATTAGTTCAATTAAGTTTGGTGTGTACAATGATTTAGGGTTTGTGTCATGGGTGGCTTGTCAAGTCAACAATGTTAACGAATAACATCAGACTAAGTTTGAAAAAATTGAAAATTTGAGTATTTAATTCCATGTTTTAAAATTTTACCTATAATCGAAAATTTGAGTAAGGTTTAGGCTTTTTTATTAATGCTTATAACAAACCAAGAACATGTATACGTAGAAAACAATTGCAAGTGCTTAAGCTTATTGTTTCTATGTTGTTTGAGAGATGAAAAATCCTTCATATGGAAGCAAGTTCATTGCTCATATCCTTGAATTTTTTTAAGACATGATCAAATCTCTAATTTACTTTGAATATATTCAAGTTGAAAGTCTAAATGTTACTATGCTAATTTTGGACAATTGTTTTATTTTTTCCTCTTAGATTGCATAGATACCATAATTTAGCATCAATTTAAAAGTTGTTAACTCACATTTTTTAGTATACCTGAGTTGTTAAGCTTAATTTATAAACAGAAGCCAAATATGGTTGAAGCATTAAATTGTATATACAAGTCATGATTGATTCTAAAGCATTTGAGTGAATTGACAGTTCAACAAAAGGTGCTTTTAATTCTTAAGGGCTCGGAGGCACATCTTGTATGTTTAGATGTTCAATTCAATGCCTTTTAACATATCCATTTTCCATAATCTATTTTGAATTAGTAGTCATAATAAGAAAGAGGCTATAGGGGAGTTACTATTAAATCACACAAGTATTCCCTAGTTATTCTCCCAACTAAAGCTTTGAATAACGACATGTTTAATTTGTTTGTAAATATTCTTAAGTTATTTTCCATGCACGAGACTATGTCTTTTTGGTTTCGACTTGGTTTATATGTAGGGTTGAATTCATTATTAGATTAAAGCCCTCTGTACCTACAATGTTATTCTCCCCCCCTGAACAATCTCTATAATTGAATATCTAAAAATTAAATGGCAAATAAAAATGAAAAATAAGGGCAAGAGAGTGCATTATCCATTTTTATAGTCATTTGGATAATAATCTTAGCTTAGGTCTAATCCAAATCTTACTTAAAATATTTTACTATCTTTTTCTTCATTAAGGCAAAGAAAACTTTTTGTATACCATGTTTGTTTCCTAGTTAAAGCATAAATCATTACAAGCTTTTCTTAAAAGTTAAAAATTTCATAAAAATATCCAATAACAAAATTATAGACAATTTATACTTGTTTTGAAAAATATAAAATTTTGACAAATATAAATCATTACAACGTCCTTTAATGGAGTGCAACACAATTATGATAAATTTTTCAATAATGTCTAATGAATCACCAAAATTTCATTAAAATAACCAATAACAAAATTATAGACAATTTATACTCATTTTTGACAAATATAAATTTTAGATATTTAAACTAATTGTATAACAAAATTATAGACAATTTATACTCATTTTTGACAAATATAAATTTTAGATATTTAAACTAATTGTTATAACAATTAGTTTTTAAGACACCGGTTGATAAATTACTTATATTGGTCAACTTATATGAATATCAATCATTATTCTTTTAAAATTAAAATTGTATTCCAAAAACACATTAAAGGTGGAACTATATACAACAAAACAAAGGCCAATATGCCTTATGGATAAGTTTAGGTTTTATATTGAAACATGTATGGTTTATATAAGCATAGCTGTAAGCATAAGAAGAACTAGCTGAGTTGCAACCATTAGAGAGAGGATCACATTCTTGATGTCTAATAAATTAACTTAGATTATATTCCATCTAGTTGACATTTCCTTGCTCATCCCTAAATTGATTCCTTTTGCAAAGATAATTTCTCAAATATAACTCTAGATATTCTAACATGAAGTATGAATTTTCTATTGGACATTCTAAAAAAAATCCTTGAATATCTTTCCCTCTATATTTCATAAGTAAAATTTGATCTTGAATAATTCTTTGTCTCCTTTAAAATTGTTGCTAAATTTTTTTCCCCAATCTCCTATCTTTATCCATTCATTCTATTGACATTGAAAGTTATATAAATATTATGTCTATTTTTGTGAGAAGGAAGTTTAGTAAGAACTAAAAATTAAATGATTAATTGTTTTTGTTCTTAGTTGCAGAGAGTATAACAACCACTGGTTAAGATTCCTTTTAGCCTATCCATTCCCTTTAATATTTATTTGATTACTAGATAGAGAATTAAAGAGGATTTTATATTGCCTTGTTGTGTAGAAAAAGTTATTCCAAGGTACTTATGGAAATGTGAACCTATACATGTCCAAGCATGATATGCTGGCAGATAACCTAGAACTATATATTATCTATGCCATTTTATCATACTTTGTTAGCCTTAGGTTATGGACTAGTGCACTTTCTATTATAGAGAAGAAATCTTTGAGGTTGCTACACTATGTTCACCTTGTATGCCTTCTTTGACTAGAATGAGATTAAGTTTCCATTCCCTATTAAATATTTTGTCTGACGACCTACTAGTTTTCTCATTTGATGGATTTTACATTAAGTGTTTTCTTTTGGTTTAATCTTTTAAAAATTCTCCGCTTTGAGAAATTATGTATGCATCAATTAGACCCAAAAAGATTCCTTATCTAAATATAGCTTTCAAGTTTTTTTGATGACTAGCATTTTGTTCATTACCTTGATAGAGTTAATACCTAACCCTCCTTTATCCTTTGAATACACACTTCAACACATTTGTTTCTAGTTTGAGTTGCATTATTAGCTTCACCTATATATAAAAAATTATTGAGAATTTTCTTAATATCTTTATTCAAGTTTTTTAGAAGGCGTAAATTCCCTAACTTGAAACTTCTAAATTTTCTTGGAGAGTTCAATTGACCTGTTTCTTACGTAAGTTGATCTCTATGTTCTAAAATCTCAACTTACACATAATAAACAATTTTGTGAGTAACTACAGATGGTGTATGCCAATAGACAAGTGTTATAGCCCATGATATGTTGAATGGCTTCTTTAAAGTACTTTTTTTTGGAAAGATTCTTTAAAGTAGTTTTAAATGATTTAATCCTATGCCATTATAATATATGATTCATTTACTTTTCCAAAAAGAATTAACCTATCTACCTAACTCCATTTTAAAAATACTTTGAACTTCATAACTCCAGTTTAGGTCAACCTAACCCATATATTAATTGATACAATTCCCTAAAAATTACATTTTAAGAAGTTCCCTAGTTCTTTTAAAGAATAAAACATAAAAGTTTATCAAAAAAATTTATTCGAATTTTGGAGATCAAGATGATTTTCTTTGAAAATTCTTATTGAAATTCCTCTTGATTTTAAAAAAGTATATGTATTGAAACTAAAATACACTATTCTTATGCACTTTGAGCTTTTAAAGTAATAAAATAAGTTAGATAGGTTATAAAAATTTGCATTGCATAATTACACTCAAAATGACTTGTTCTTTCTTGTTGTTGGTCTATTTGGGTTGTTCTTCACTTGTATCATCTTAAAACTCATTAATTAGTTTGAACGCCTTACTTTGGCTTCATTTGTTCCCTAATTCTTTGCTCATTTTACTCGGAATGGCTTAATTGGCTTTATGAATGGATTTAATCTCAATTTTGCTTGAATACTTAAATTACTTTGTTATGATCAATACAAATAAATAAATAATATATATTTTATTAACATCAAATTATGTATCAAAACATCGTTAATTTAACAAACATAAAATATTTAAATAGTCGTATTTTTAAAATAAATTTATCCATTAATATATATTTTAATTTATTTGAAATAAATAAATCAAATTGCTTGAATTTTTTGAAAATTATAATTTTTATTTAAAAATAATCTATAATTTTTTATCTATGTTGTTGTAGTATTTAAATAATTTTAAAAGAATAATTATAGTTTTATTATAAGAAGGTTAATTTAGAAGACATATTACGTATACATCAGTTTTTATAATCTTAATCTTAATGTTGCCTTAATGTTGGAAGTGAACATATATTATCAAATAACTAATTTTTATTTTATTTTATTAAAGATTGCATAAGTTAAAATAAGAAAATGTCAAATATATATAAATAGATAATATGAAACAATTAAATATTAAATTAATAAAATAAAGGTCTTAAGCATTAAAATTCTTTTGTCACTTATTTTTCATCTTATAGTAATGATACCTAATTTTTAATTAATATCTTTAAAAATACAAATATCTATTTTATATAAAAAAAGGTCTTTAGAAATCATCATATGTTATCTAAAGAATAGTTTTTGTTGTATTTTTTTATACTTAATCAATTGGTAAAGTAAAAAGCTATCATGTCTTGATGTCATTATATATATAATTTTATTTTTAACTAGTTTCTTTAAAAATAATAAAAATTACGGAACTTTTATGAAGAGAATTATTTAGAAGTTGATACATTATTTTATAGAAGTTACTTAAGAGACTTAAACCTTAGACCTTTTTAAATTTAAGAGAGATAACTTGTTACTTTAATTCACTTTTTAGAATTCTCAAAATTACTTGTCTTTAGGAGCAAGAAAGCTTGGATTATTTCTTATTTTGATGTCGTTACTCTAACTACATTTGGGAAAGCATTCTCCAACTTTGTAACATATCTACTTGTCAAGATAATTAGGAGAATAGAATACCATAGAGTTTTGTTTTTTGAAAATTTAAAATTGTATTAAAGAATAAAAGGGAAACAAGGGGTCTGCCAAGCCCCTAACACTACTACTTAACACATAAGCACATAAAGATTTAATCAAAACGGCTACATAGAAAGGCTCGGGTATGACTTTTCCAACTAGGGAATAACCAACTTCTTCTTTCTCGACTCTCACAGAAGCTTCTCGATTAAGGGGTGAATGAGATCTGGCGAAGCTATCGGCGATGCTGGCCCGCGCTTCTTCTTCTTCTTCTCCTTCCACACTATAGGGAGTTTGTCCCTGGTAAGTCTCTTTGTTTGAAACTGTTAGATTCTTAACATTTTAGGGAAAACTAACGTTATGCCCTAAATCGTTAGACATATCTGACAACTGGATAGAAGGTTGAGTGATGCTATAGGAGACTCTCTTAGGTATGTATTGTGTAATTGTTCACTCTTTTCTTATATTTTGATCTTCTCCTTGTAACCCCACATCTGACTGAGAGGGGATCTGAAAAGAAGACTGCTAAGCTTTCGACAGGTTAGTCCCAAAACCCTTCTTCCTTGTTTATGTTTGTAGAAGCATGTTTGTAATTTGTTTTTATGAATGGATTGAGAGTTTGGTCTGCTGGAATCTTAGGTAGAATGAACTTTGATTTGTAGCAATGAGTAAATAGGATCAGGATCTAAATTCTCAACGTCAGAGCTATTCCTCTACTACAGCAGGAGTTCAACTGATTTGTAATCAGTTTTTCTCTCATGCTAGCTATTATAAGCTCAATAGTAGATGATATGGTAGTGGACTTCTGCTCAAACTTCTTTTTTACTCTCTTTCCAAACTTCTTGAGTGTATGTGGTTACTGATATTAGGATCACTGCTCTGTCAAATTTGATACAAAGAGATGGGGTAACTCCAATAGTAAGTCATAGAATCTGGTCGGCGTATGATTCATAGTACTTAATCTCTTCGGCATATTATTTATGATCAATTTTTGTGAGTGATATATGCTTCATGTGGTTTGTGTGTGAGATCATGAGTTTAAGTAGTAAAACATCATTTTTGCATTCATTATAGTTGATGTATATAATTGTGAGGGAATGTTACTTTTTGCACTTGATGTCACATTGAGTGTTGCTTTGTTTCATTAGCTTTAATGGCTTTTATTCTACTATACCCAAACATATCTCACCTTATCTTTGCTTATATTAAAACCTTGAAAGTCATTTGATTCATGATTTTGCATATGAACCTTAATGGTGGAGAAATGAAATGATATGCAAAGTTATAGAATGGCATGATCATAAATGGTATTGAGTGTACCCATGAATATATCTTTTTTTAACACATTTTTCAAGTCTACCATTAGATTACTCGGTTTTTAAAGGTATTGAATGTTGATTGATCATAAGTAAAAGCTTGGAATTGAATGTTGAATGATCATAAGTAAAAGCTTGGAATGTTAAGTTCTTGTTATGGTTTTTTAAAGTCATTCATCTTTGTTTATGATTATATATTCTTGGAAAATATGGGAATTATGTAAATATTTTTGGGTCTATGACTTTGAAAATGATGTTTGGCTCGAGGACGGTCAAAAGCTAAGTATGAGGGAACTTGATATGTGATAAAATTTTGTTCAACTGATATGCTACACTTTGTGATTAATGCCTTAGAAATGCTTAGGATACTTACTTTAGCTTACATTTTATTATAGGTACATTTTGGAAGCAAAGGAACTAAAGTGACCCAAAAGCATGTTCATTTTAGCCATCTTCTCAATTTCCATACTCTATTGATTCATGTAGTATGACAAAGCTTGGATAATAAAATAAAGGTTGGACGACTACACATTTGGAGGGTTCTCACCCACGACTGCATGAATTGAATGGGATTGCATAGGTATCATGTGAGTACCAGTTGTCATTCCATGTTTAGAGTTTATAAAAAACAAAGAGATATTGATGTGTTTCAACTGGAGTGAACTATGAGTGTGATAGGCACACCTCACAAAACTTTAAACCTAGCTATTGAATATAAAAAGAATGTATTGTGTGTGATGTGGGGTGTGAAATGTCAGCTGAAGTTGGAGCATAAGGGAGTGGAGAATCGAAAATATCAAGGGAAAAAAGGTAGTTGGAATGTAGGACACCTGTCCAATTTGCTACATCTTTTAACCTAGCTTCTATTAGTGAAAAGGATGTGTCGATTGGGGGGCTGAAGAAGGAACCAAAAAAAACATAGCTACTGAATAAATAAAGGAGTTGGAAAAGAATGGAGGGGAAATGGTGAGTGAGTGGAGAGTGTTGTATGCTCACAAAATGAAGAAAGAAAGGAGCACCTGGTCATCTTCGGTTGTGGATAATAGCATGGACAGTAGCTATTCTCCTAAATTCTCTTTATTTTTGAACATAAATGGAGGCTACAAAGGCTGATTATTGGAGCTTGAAGATGGAGATGGAAGGATAAGTTCTCGAGAGGGATATCAACGCCAAGTCATGGTTAAGTTATTTCATCTTATTAATGATTATGTGTTATTGGTTTGTTGGTGCTGAAATTTGCTCCTTAGTCTAGGAGTTATGTTTGGTTGCTTGAAAGATTAGTTGGCTTGCTTCTTTGGAGTTGTTCTTTGAAGTTATATGTTAAAGTTGATTTCATGTTTTAATATGAAACGTTTGATGCTTGAATTGAATAGAATATTGTTGAGACTAGATTTCAGCAGAAATATAGCAAGAGGAGGAATACGAATACAAGGGCTATGTGAAGGGGGGGTGAGGGTAAAGTGGGAAATTAGGGAGAAAGATGAGTCATATGGAAGTTATTTAAAAGAAAGGAATAAAAGGTTGTTAGAGGGTAAGGCATAGGCATTCAGTTATGATATCATGATTGGTAATTGTACGGAGGTTCAACTAGCCCTCTAAGTCTAGCTAGGGAATGATAATTTTCGGCATCCCATTCATCTCCATTTCATCTTTGTTCCTGTTCTATTGTTGTTGTGTGTTTGTTTGAAGTACAGGTTTCTGTGGTTTGAGTTAATTTACTGTTAGAGCAGGTGGACTTTAACAAATTGGTATCAGAGCGAGGTTGTGATCAGGAATGGTATTTACGAGGGTGGAAGCTAGATTCGATAACGTAGAAAAAGAGATGTTGAGGATATTGCGGGAGTTGAAGCTAAGTTTGAAAAGATGGCAGGGGACAATGCATCCATATTCAAAATCTTAAGAAGAACAAAAAATAAGGGGAAGGCTATGGAAGTCGCCAGGGAAGTTGAAGAAATATCGGAGCAAAAATTCGAGGGAGAGACATCTGCATAAACTGAGCCGATACGAGTGGAGAAGAGCTATCGGAAGCTTGAAATCCCTCTTTTCTATGGAGAAGATCCTTTCGACTGGGTGTTTCGAGTGGACCGATACTTTGAGCTGAACGACATGTCACATGATAGGTGGTTACTAGCAGCAGCAGTGCGTATGGAAGGTAACGCTTTAAGTTGGTATCAGTGGAGGCAAAATTGGTCGCAAATAGTCGAATGGGAGACGTTTAAGAGGGCGGTGATTCGAAGGTTTGGTAGCTCAACAGTGGGAAATCCATTAGCAGAATTGTTGAAAATTCAGCAGATAGGGACGGTGGCCGATTATAATTAGAGGTTTGAGGTAGTAACGTCGATGTTGAGGGATGAATCGGTGGAGGTGGTAACGACGGCTTACATGAACGGTTTGAAGGATGATATAAGAGCCGAGATCCAGATGGCCCAACCCGATTCATTGGTTTAACTAATGGAGCTGGCCCAGATGACGGAAGGTAGAAATTAGGCCTTGTTGGATCAACCTCTTCGCAGCACCAAAATGCCGAGATCGTTTGGAGGATCGGGGTCATCGAGTTCATACCTATGGGGCGTGAAGGGAGCTCCGTCAGTTAGCCCTACCCGTCTCTCACCCCTTGGAATCCCCATCGTAGACTGACCGAAGAAGGGAAAGCGTCGACTCTGACAGTGAATCACAACCCTAGAACTGTTCCAGCCCCAGGTAGATCACCGGATAAGTGGGGTGCTAGCTCCAATAACGAGGAACGACGGAGTTTTCGAAGAGAACAATCTTATCCCTTCAAGCGTTTAATAGCGAAAGAGCTTCAACGTAAGAGGCAGCAAGGACTTTGCTACCGATGTGATGGAAAGTACACGTTAGGGCATGTGTGTGGGGACAAAAAGGTCCACATCCTCTTAGTTGATGAAGACCAACCGGTGGAGTTACAGGAAGAAGAGGATGAACTAGTTAATCAGGTGATGTGTCTTCAACCCTATGTGACCGAAGAGGCTACTCAGACTGTACCAGAGTTGGAGTTATCGGTTGCCTCTCTCATGGGTATATTGGGTCCATAGTCCCTAAAGCTCAGAGGGATCATTTCCGAAACAGAAGTCATAATCATAGTTGACAGTGGAGCATCGAATGTTGGCCCTCGAATTCGTTTTCTTTTGAATAAGCATGAATTTTGAATTCTGTTTTAAGGTTTAGATTAATTGTGGTTTGTAGGAGAATTATTGTTTAAATT